>WNWK01006490.1:0-105241 GCA_009830355.1 Cherax destructor
TGCAAAATTGGGCCATCGGCAAAAGTACAGATTTTTATATAAAAATGAAAGACCAATCAGTATACAAGTCTATAACAAATCTCCTAAATGCTATTCCCTTGTGAATAATATCAGACACTGCATAATCACTTTTTTTGGGGCCCCTTTTAAAAGCGAAAAAAAAATTTTCAAAGGAAGAATAGTGAAAATTTTGATAAGGCAAAAAATTAAAGTTTTTTCCCCCAAGTTACTCCACATTCTGTGGATGATTGATTTCAGTCATCAATCTTTTAAAATTTTTATTAACTCCCCCTTTTTGGGGTTCAGTTGTGAGCTCGTGAGCATCCACCTACAAGCTAAAGGGATGAAACTAACCGGGGAAATTTAAATTTAAAAAAATGGTTAGATTTTGGCAATAGGGGAAACCTTTTCCAAGTAAACAGCAATGTAATAGAACACTACTCTCTCTGCAGATTACTTTTTGAAAAAATACTCAGATCCAAACCATAGTTTTGTTTTATTTGTTGTTTTATTTTGGGTTTTCTTTTTTTTGGGAAAAATTACCAAAGTAAGGTATTCTCACAGTGACTGGCTGGAAAGTGGTGACTTAAGACAGTGATGAACAAATTTTCCTAAAAAATCTAAACATCCCAAAAATGGCACCCCAGCCCCTGGCACCTCCCTGCCAACACCATGTGAGACCCCAAAGCCCCCTGTACACCTAGGTACCCCTGCCATCACTACATATACCACCCCCCAGTCCCCCGATACAACAAATGAGGCACTGGGAAAACTTGGACTCTTACTGTTAAAATTTTCCCAGGAAGTGTTCATCAGCCCCAACATTAAAAAGGGGGGAAAAAAAAATGAAGAATGGGGGAAAAAATTTCCCCAGCTTTGTGTGATCAGTTCATAGTCTTAAAAAAAGTGACATGGACAAGGGGGGCACATACTAAAAAAAAGTGAATGACTGAAGGCAACGCACCAGGGGAAAAAAACCAAAAATTGGAGGAAAACCGGGGAAAGTTGGTAAAATTTAAATTTTGGGGGAAAAAATCAAAGGGGGCTCATCAAGGTGGGACTTTCAGGGGGGGCCCAGGTAATGTATTTTCCCAAAACGGGACTTCTTTATTCTGGAAAAAGTGTATACAGGGTTTTTCCCCAGCATCATTTGTGTTTTTTATTAGTCCTGAATCCAAACTGACGGGGGTTTTAGTATGTTTTTGCAGACGAGATAGGAATAGATCTGCCTATAAATTTAAATTTTTAAAAAATTTTTGGGGAAGCAGAGGTGTTAGTTTTATTGGTCTATAGTTTTGCCCTTTATTCCTCCTTTGTGGACGGGGGGACACTCGCTATTTTAAAAATTTATGGGAAGGTGGTGGTTTGATGGATTTGTTAAAGTGTGTTGCAAGTATTTGATATCAAAATTTTTTGTAAAAAAGGTGGGGATTTTAACCCCCCGGGGGCCCGGTGGCCGGGGGGCCCGGTGGGGCCCCCTTCCACACGGAGGGCCCGGGTTCGTTTCCCCGGGGGGTGGAAACTTTTTGACGTGTTTCCTTACCCCTTTTTTCATGTTCACCAGAGCAAAAAGGTCCCCAGCAAATAGGTACCTGGGTTTTTTGTCAACTGGTGTGGGTATCCTGAGGGGACAAGATTAAGGACCCCAATGGAAGCAAGACAGACAGTCACGATGGCGCTTGACTTTCTTGGGTTATCCTGGGTGGCTAACCCTCCGGTTAGAAATCCAAGAAATCTTATCTTATCTTTATAGCCATGTTTTTAGGGTGTTGATGATGAGTGAGACTTCTGTTGGGTTGGTTGGAGCTAGGAATAGTGTATTGGATGAGTGCCTGTGAGGAGTAGTCTGAGGACGGTGTTGAGCTTGGGATCTTGCTCGCTAGATTCTTTCTTTTGTGTTCACTAGACATACAGCATAACTAAAAGTTGTATAAATAGGATGATGGAATGAGAGAAATAAAATTTCTGGATACCCTGTAATGCTCTATAGAGTCTGAAACTAACAAATGACAAGACGGGCTCACTGATGCAACATGTATGATGGCCATGAATTGCATACAACCTCTTGTGAAAATACTGGCAGTCTTAATTTTTTTTTTAACACATCGAAGCGTTTCCCCACCAAGGAAGGAGTGGCCCAAAAAAAAGAAAAAACCCAAAAAGAAAAAATCTTTCATCATTCAACTTCTCTCACCATCACTCACACAATCATTGTCTTTGCAGAGGCACCCTCCAAACTGCTGCCAATATCCCAAACCCCTCCTTCAAATTGCAGGCATTGTACAGTGGTACCTTGACTTGCGAGTTTAATTCGTTCCGTGAGCAGCTTGTAACTAATTTGCTTGTACAGTATATCAAATCAATTTTCCTCGTGAAATTAGTGAAATGCCATTAATCCATTCAGCCCCCAAAAAACTACCCCAGGAGCAGGAGAAAATACTTAAAAACAATGCTAATATCAACTCTACAGCTTATTTATCTATCAGAATTGATCTAATATGACATAATAAACACTAACAGAACCATGATATATACTCTAGAATGAATAAAATAAGCCATAATATGGCAAGTGTCAGGACCAGTCTGAGCTATAAAATCATTATTATATTTATAACGTGTTCTTTGGTCTGGGTAAGAGAAAAAGTTTTTGAGAGGCTAACTGCACTAGATCAATAGTGCAGTGATATATGAATATCTCGGAAGTGATATGTTATAGACTTATTATGAAGCCCACCATTATTATTCAAGTAAATGCAATAATATTGACAGAAGTATAAAAAAATGATTGTTCTACAATTGGCTTGTGGAATATTGGAAATATATTCCAAATATTTTGGGATTTATTATTGGGAGTAAAGGGCAAGATATTTGCAAATGCCAAAAACTTATTATTTTCTATTAGAATAACTAAAGATAATTATATTATTTCTCCATGGGGAAGTGGAGACAGAATTCTTCCTCCGTAGAGCCATGCGTGTCGTAGAGGCGACTAAAATGGCGGGGGAGCAAAGGGCTAGTAACCCCTTCTGTATATATTACTAAATGTAAAAGGAAACTTTCGTTTCCTTTTGGACCACCTCTTCCAGTGGGAAACGGCGACGGGTTGAAAAAGAAGAAAGAAAAGAAATTATACTATTACTTCCAGTGATAACATCGCACTAGCATTGTTTATAAATACCAAGTCCCAAAACCACATTTTGTTGTGCCATTTAGGCTGGGGTTCTTGCCAAAATGTCCTTTTCAGTAAATATTTTTTTTTTTTTTTGCTCGTAACTCAGATTTTGGCTTGCAACTCAAAGCAAAAAATCGACAGTGATGGCTCGTAACTCAAGCTCATAAGTTGGGCACTCTTAAGTCAATGTACCACTGTACAGTGGACCCTCGGTTTTACGTTGATAATTCTTTCCGATGCTGTTCGGAGTGCCGTTACCGGGGCGAATTTGTTCCCCGCAGGGACAGTGTAATTTAGATTAGTTGTTTCAGACCCCCAAAAATACACACTAACAAAGCACTTACAAAAATACACTTGCATAATTGTTCAAGTTGGGAACTGTACAAAAACCGAGGTTCACTGTGCCAAGAAAATTACAGCATATGCGCGAAGAAGTGGCTTATATACGTTAGACAGGCGAGGGTGAAGCAGTCATAGGTGATATTAAGTTTGACAAATCCAAATGTGTAAATAGGTCATGACTAAAGGTTAGGCAAGTGAAGAATTCCCTGTATTGAATTGCTAGCCTTTAGGCATGACCTAGCTCTCCCATTTGGTTGTAAATATCACCTGGGCTGCTTCCTCACTTCTGCAGATATCTACAAGCCACTTCATTAGATATGCTGTATTATTTCAAGATTTGATACTGATTACCTCAAACTCCTCCTGTTCATCATTCTCCTTTGTATGGACTGATGATGCCACTGGTAGATCATTTCCTCAATAAAGATACCCAAGTGCTGCACATGTGTAATTTATCAACTTGTTGGTTCTCTGAACCATTTATCTACATTCTAGTTATATTTTATTAGAAAAATGAAGTAAATATTTTGTGTGCCTTTGATATACCTTTGACGAGTTTCGGTCTTTCTACTCCCGGAGACCAGCCATGGGCCAGGCTCATCTGGTGTTAGTCAATAAGGCTGTTGCTGCTGGAGGCCTGCCCTTTATTCATCATAAGCCTGATTATGAATTAAAAATGAAAGAAGTAATATAGGAGAGGCCTGGGGATGTGATTAATGAACAGAGGAAGTGTTGGATTAGCGCTAGGCCTATCTACATTTTGGACCTTTTAAATTGGCATTTATGAATTGTGTAAATTAAAGTCAAATTACTGACCTGTGTACTTTATAGGGTACTTGAAATAGTTGAATGAGGGGTTTCTTGTACTCAATTGATAAAATGAACATACTAGCAATATAGCTAAGAATTTGGTTGAATGAATTAGCTTAAAATGATTCAAGTTGGCAAAAATCACTGATGCATAAATTACACCAAGAACTTTGTGCATGTGTAATTACAAGTTTTCCATCAAATTTCAGTGCCCGGTGTATTTATAACTAGAAAGATTCTCTACCATTTCAGATTTTTTTTTTTTAAACAACATCAATTTCAGGAGTCTGGATAGTGAAAGGTTAAAATACAATCTCAAATGTGTAAATAAATACTTACTTAAGCTTGCAATACCTTGTTAAACTGCATAGCTGGAGTGTGGAGAATCCAAATACATAAGTCAAAATCACTTACCATATGGCCCATCTCACTAACAGAGAGATGGGCATTTTATGTCATACCATAAGGCATCGCCGATCATCCCAGCACTACCACTCCCCACACCCACCATGCTGACACTCTACATTGAAAGCTGTTGCTTACATCAATGACACTAAATGGGGTTAATACATGGATTACACCAAAGCAAAAATTATTATGAGGCTTGCAGTACAGGATAATCTTGTGCCAATGACATAGGGTTATGTTGGAGGCGGATACCATCAAGAATTATACATTAGCAATAAGAATTTTACTTGCGGTTTCAAGGCTGCAACATCACCTTGACTTGCATTTCATCTCCAATGAATCAGAACTTTAAAGTGCAAGCTCAAGCTCATCTTTTATCATTAAAAGATGAATGTGCCTTAAAGGAAAGGGTGAAGTATGTATATATACCCATCATTTGGTGATATAAGGCAGTATGGATGACGGAGGATGTACACCATCATGGCAGGCCAATAGCTTCTCATTCTTTGTTCTGATGCATTGGAAAATGTTGGTGGAAGCCCATGCTCAGTTATCATTCAGAAAATCTTGGTGCTTTTAAAGGAAAGGGGGAAGTATACTGACCCATTATTTAGTAGTCAAAAATACAGTATGGACTGCAGGAACTGTACAAAGTAGCTAGCCTACATTCATAAGATTATCTTAAGTCGTGTTTACACAATTAATATTGTTATGTACGTATTTTTGCACTACTAAATACTCTACTAAAATGCACTGTCCAATGCACACAATAGTCCTAAGTAGTTATGGTACTAGGTGTCAGAAGAATTAAAATAAAATGACAATGTAATCTTCAGCCAAAAATGGTAACTGGCTTCCCTCCCTTCCTACAGAGTATGTACTTTAATTTTTCTATTTGTTTTGGGGAAGGGGAGAGATTAACAGGATGTTTGGAACCTAATCTAATCTTCCTTACCAGCCATTATAGTGAATTTTTACTGTTTAATTAAATTTTCAGGAACTTTTTCCACATGAGAATTTGCAGTTTTTTTTTAAGCTGATTTTGGTAGCAAAATATAAATACAGTAATGCATTCTATCACCTCAAACATCTGTCCACACCATTGCCCCTTTAGGTGAATGTTCTACATTCAAAAAACAAGAATGAATGTACAAAATCTTAGAACATGGTTTTCAATATATTTATAGATGGAGTTGTAAGAGAGTAAAGCTATGGTGTTGGCAAGAGGTTTGGGGTTAAAGATAAAGAATCAGCACAAAGTGGGAGTTGTCACAGTTGCTCTTTGCTGATGACACTGTGCTTTTGGGAAATTCTGAAAAGAAGTTGCAGAGGTTGGTGGATGAGTTTGGTAGAATTTATGTAAAAGAAGGAAATTAAAAGTGAATATAGGAAAGAGTAAGGTGATGAGGATAAAGAAAAAAATTAGGTAATGAAAGATTGGGTATCAGATTGGAGGAGGAGGCGTATGGAGGGGAGGCCGAATGTTTTCAGATATTAGGGAGTGGACGTGTCAGCAGATGGGTCTATGAAAGATGAAGTGAATCATAGGGTGATTAAGGAAAAAGGCGAGTGGTGCACCGAGGTCTGTGGAGACTCCTAACATCCATGGAAGCAAAGGGGATGTAGGTATAGTTATACCCAACACACTTATACGAGTGTGATGCATGGGTAGTAGAAATGTTACATAAAGGAGGAAGGCTGGAAGCAGTAGAGATGTCATATCTGAGGCAATGTGGTGTAATATAATGCAGAATCCATAGTTTGGAGATTAGGTGAATGGGATTACCAAACTATTTTCCAGAGGGCTGAGGAGGGGTTACTAAGGTGGTTGGGACACAGAGAGGATGCAACTAAAGCTAGATGACCAGTGTATAAATCTGTAGTGGAGGAAGCGGGGTAGGGTCGGCCTAGGAAAGGTTGGAGGGAGGGTAAAGGAGTTTTGTGCGAGGGCTTGGACTTCCAGCAGGCATGCGTGAGCATGTTAGATAGGAGCGAATGAGGAAATGGTTTTAGGACTTGGCGTGCTGTTGGAGTGAGCAAGGTAAGCAGGCCCATGAAGGTTTCAGGAAGCAACGAACCAAACAGTGCTGGGGCAGTACAGAGTGAGCTCTGAAGGAAGGTGACTAATGTTTATAACTATTAGCTTTCTGGCAAGACAGTGATAAGGAGTGAATGATGAAAGTTTCTTTTTAGGGTCATTCTGCCTTGGTGGAAAACGGCCAATGTGTTAATAATAAATAAATAAATCCCTTCTAAACTATGCATTTTTAACCACATGAATATTGTACTCAAAGATTTATACACAGCTAGGATGATGGCAAGACTCAAAATAGCTTACCTAAACTACAAAGCATCATCATGGAAAGTGAAGATTACCTAGCTTCTCACTCTTTCGATTCTTGTCATCTTTGAGTGATGAGTTATTCTTGATAGTAACACCGTTGTTTAAATTGCCATTCTCAAGCGGTTTGGTTGAGACTTACTCCTGAATTGTTAGGCATACAAGGATTATCAAAATGGTGTTGGTCTGAAACAGATTTCACATAAATCAAATTCATATTTTCTACAGCACTTTCATTTTTCTTGCCAACATATTAATATTACTTATGTAAAATTATTTACATGGTTTTAAAATTATTATGTTAAATATTAAGCAGTGAAGATGCACACTAGCATCTTGCTGGAAATCTAACAGTTAAGTGGGTCAGAGTCCACTATGTACATAGCCCTATATTAGGTCCTTAATTGATTATGCTGCTCCCATGTTGATATTAGCTCGAGAAAGTTCTCTCCGACCCTTGGAGTTAATACAAGTAAGCTCTGAAATTATTCTTGGCTGTCCCAAATCTACAAAGGTTCTTAATGAGGAAGGAGCTTGGTATTACTAGTATCAGTGATAGGATTATTAGAGATTACTTTACTGTACTTGGTATTAGATTGTTAAGAAATGAACTTGAACCTGTCACAATGAATCTTACTAAATGTCTAGAAGTAAATACTCACAGATCTAAATGGATTGTGAAAACATGCAATTACATTAAGTTTTACAACCTGCATGGTGCATCTTTGTAGGCAGCTTAAGAGCATTTCACCCCTCCATGGAAGATGTGTTCATTTAATATCACATACCTGCAAGTCCCTCCCAAGAAGCTCATTACTATTAATCCCTTCAGCAAATCACTTGTTAAAGCAACTGCTCAAGAAAGAAATTTATCGCCTAGCTGGTAGTAATAAGTTATCTCAGGTCCATATACACTGATGGATCTAAACAGGAGTCTTCTGGCAGGAGCTTGCATCTGCTCTGGTTGCCACCTCTAGTTAAGAACAATAATAATTTTTTTTTGAACTAGGCATAGAGAATTAACAACTGGAGGCGTCTACACTGCCAAACTGAATTGTTTGCAATCCTTATGTCTTCTAAGGCTAACTTATGACATGAGCTTGACTCTATCATTATTACCGTGATTCTCATATGTCATGAAACACAAACTCCCTATAATGACTCTAACAGCATGCTCATTGGAGAAGCCGAATATGGATACTCTCAAAATCGGGACAAAGGAATTAAAGTACATTTGCTATGGATTCCGTCACACATTGGATTACTCCTTCATGATAAAGTTGATATGTTGGCAAGAAGAGCACCCATAAGGAGAATGTAGAATATAACTTTGGTATATCTGTGTCTAGCATTAGGAATAATATTAAGAGAAATAAATAATGAAAATGATAGCTATAGGAATGCAGTTAGAAGCCTGGAAGTAGATCACTAGTACTATGATAACATGAATGTAGATAAGTATGTTGTGGGCAACTTGCAATGTGAACAGACTGACTGATGTTGTAGTGGCCCAGGCTTCAGCTTGGCTACAAGTACTTCTCTGGCAGTTTGGGGGATACAGATGATGATCAAACTAAATGCAAATTATGTAGTCAGGCATATGGTCACTGTCTTGAACACTATGTGCTGAGTATCCATGACTTGAGGAATATAGAGATAGACAGTATAATAACCTATGTGACATGTCAAGATATCTTATTAGTGAAGGTAAAGATACTACTTATTCAATAAATTTCCTAAATTTGCTTGTAAACGAATAAAGTGAACTGTAGATATAAATCCAAATTAATTTCCATGAACGTGCCTATCTGTGCTCATGATAATGCGAGCACAGATGGGCATGTTTGTGGAGCAACTTCAATGTGAACAGACTGACTGATGTTGTAGTGGCCAGGCTTGAGGCTTGGCTACAGGTACTTCTGACAGTTTGGGAGACACAGATGATGATCAAACTAAATGCAAATTATGTGATCAGCATATGGTCACTGTCTTGAACACTATGTGCTTAATTGTGCACTTATTGAGGAATATAGAGATAGACAATATAATAACCTATGTGACATGTCAAGATATCTTATTCATGAAATAAGATACTGCTTGTAACAGATAATTGAAATGTAGATATAAACCCAAATGTACAATTGTTAACCCTTTGGGGCCTAGTGCCTAGGCCTTTTGTGTATCCATATGCTCTTGCGCTACCGTCCACAGGATGGATATGGGGTGCACAATAAACTAGCCACTTCGGTGGCAAAATCTAATCTTAAAGGTTACTATCAAGTACCTTTAACAGATAAGGCAAGAAATCCCTTCAACGTTTTCTAGGGATGGTAGGGTTTATAGAAGATTCTGTAAAAATTTTGCAGATATTGTTGCACCTCTAACCTCCTTACCAGTCACAAAGTTCCCTTTATTTGGACCCCAGAATGTCAAGATGCATTTACGAAAGCAAGAGATTACTTTGTACTGCACCCATTCTGTTGTCTCCAGACTTTTCAAAACCATTTCCTTACAGATTGATGCTTGTGAGTCTGGGGTGGGGCAGTGCTTCTGCAATCTGGGGATGATGGGTTGCAGCCTGTGGCAATTTTCTCTGCCAAATATCAACCACACCAGAGGGCCTACTCTACTATAGAGAAAGAGGGCCTGGCTCTACTTCTGGCATTAGAGCATTTTGATGTCTACGTGGGCCAGTCCTCTCAGGTGGTCTCCATCTACAGCGACCACAACCCTCTGGTATACCTGCAGCACATGAAAAACAAAAATACCAGACTCATGCGTTGGAGTATTAGGTTGCAACCCTACAATATAAAGATTATGCACATTGCTGGAAAATTTAACACAATAGCTGATGTGTTGTCCAGAAGTCATTGTATTTAGTTAGGATGTGTTAGGGACTTTGGGTAGAACCAGCCCTTTTTTTCCCCTAGTGGTGGGGTTTTTTTAGTGGGGGGGTGCCCTGCTACCGACCGCAGGCACCTTGGACCTATGTTAGCCCTACCGTCGGCTGTCTCACTCTTAAGTTTAAAGCTGGACTTATGTCTCGAGAAAAGTTTAGCTTTAACTAATGAGCGGGATGGTAGAGGGAAAGGCGGTCCCATTATTATAATGTGCCATGGTGGCACTCTACCCATTGAGGTGGAAGCCTAGTCCTGAGCCCTCTTGGGGTGGGGGTGTTGCATGCAAAAGTATGTAACCTTTATTCGGAGCATGTTAACACACCCACATAGGCTCCCTCCAACCAGCGAACCATCGTTACGGGTTTGGTGATGAGGGCCCTATCATCAAATCAACGACTCGGTTCAGCCAATTAAATGCGAGTTTAACAATGACAAAAGGTGACGTGGTTACCACTCGCAGTTTGTCATTGGAATTCCTGCATAGAGCTGGTTGTGGAAAGTTGTCTGTCTTTTGGCTGCTGCTTAGCCTAGACAACTGTGGCGTGCACTAAACACTACTCCTTTGTATATAGTGTACATAGGTGTAAATATCACTTTGTTATACTTGGTGAAGGAAAAGACAAAAGTCTTATATAATCACAATTACTTGGTGAAGGAAAAGATAAAAGTTTGGAATTAATCTAGCTGATTTTTGAAGAAATACAATTTCAATACATCTTCTACTGTGTTTCTTTGCTCCAAGCTTCCTTTACACTCAGGTTAACAGGCCATTGAACCTGAGGTTGTAATAATGACCTTCCAGTTTCATATAGAGGTGTTCCTTTCACGGACTATTTTGCGGTCATTGCTACCCACCTTCGCACCCGTTGGCAACAACGCTGGTCTGACCTGCTGAATAACAAACTTCATTCTATTAAACCGGTTATAGGTTTCTGGCTTTCTTCTTGTCACCAATGTCGAGGTTGGGAGACTACACTCTCCCGTCTTCGCATCGGCCACACTCGTCTTACTCACGGGTATCTCATGGAGAGGCTCCTGCCCCTCTCTGTGAGCATTGTCAGGTTCCAGTGTCTGTTCGACATATCCTGTTGGACTGCCCACTCTATCAACGAGCATGCAGAATTTACCTCCAACGACGTCTTCGCTCTGCGGCCCTTTCTTTACCTTCCCTTCTTGCAGATGGACCCTCCTTTAATCCTGACTCTCTCATTGACTTTTTGACAGAAACTGACTTACTACACAAACTCTGAAGATTATATCTATAGCACCTCCCTCAGTCCCTTCTACCTGGATCTCTTGCTACCCTCCACCCCTGCACTATCCACGGTCATCTTGCACTCCATACCCTACTAATCTTCCATCTCCCTCTTACAACCCACTCTCCCTGCATCCTACAATAACCTGCAGCACTGTATAACCCCTGTGGTTTAGCGCTTCTATTTGATTATAATAATAATCTTGCCGTTGCCACTGAAATTGGTAATCATCTCGTCTGCATTTCTCAGGGGCTTCATCTATGCCCCTCGTTCCTTTCTTCTAAGTCTGCCAGCGAGTTAAAGCCCTTAGATTTTTCTTCTCTTAGAGAAGAATCCTATAATGTGCCTTTTACCCTTCAAGAACTGGAGGCAACACTCTCTGCTTGCCGATCATGGCAGCTGGGCCAGACGGCATACATATTCGTATGCTACAGCATTTACATCAGTCTGCTCTTACTGTCCTCTTACGACTCTTTAATCTCATATGGTCGCAAGGAGTTCTTCCCCAGCTGTGAAGTCTGCTATTGTTCTCCTTTTCGAAAACCAGGTACTATGGGACTTGATCCCTCTCACTACCGTCCCATCGCTTTACCAGTGCAGTTTGCAAGGTGATGGAACGTCTAGTTAATAGACGTTTGATGTGGTATTTAGAGACTCACAGTAGTCTCTCCCTAGTCAGTATGGCTTCCGTAAGGGCCGTTCTGCCATTGACCCCTTGCTGCGCTTGGATACATATATTCGTAATGCCTTTGCAAATAACCATTCGGTTATCGCTTATCTTTTCGACCTTGAGAAGGCTTATGATACAACTTGGAGATATAATATCTTGGCCCAGGCCCACTCCTTAGGCCCCCGAGTCAACCTACCATTCTTTCTTAAGGCCTTCTTAACTGACAGACATTTCCGGGTCGGGTTAGTAATGAACTCTCCTGGAATTTGTCCAAGCTGAAGGTGTTCCCCAGGGATGTGTTCTGAGCACAACACTTTTTCTGCTTGCTATAAATAATCTGGCATCTGTTCTCCCATCCAATATTTGGTCATCGCTCTATGTGGATGACTTTGCTATAGCTTGTGCAGGTGCTGACTGTCACCTCATTGCAGTTTCCTCCAGCATGCCATCAACCGGGTTTCTGATTGGGCCACCACTCACGGGTTTAAATTTTCTAGTGGCAAAACTCACCAAATTACGTTCACTAGACATTCAGTGGTCTCTGATAATCCATTGTACCTATACGGCTCACGTATCCCAGAACGTGATACAGTCAGGTTTCTCGGCCTCCTGTTTGACAGCAGATTGTCCTGGAAACCTCACATTACCTCTCTGAAGGCGACTTGTCATGCCGGCTGAACCTCCTTAAAACCCTCGCACATCTTTCATGGGGGCTGATCGTAGAACTCTCCTTCGCCTACATTCGGCCTAATTTTATCGAAACTCGATTATGGTGACCAGATATATTCGGCAGCCTCTTCTGCCACTCTTTCCATCCTAATCCCATCCATCACCAGGGATTATGCTAATGCCTTGGTGCTTTTCGTTCTTCCGGGTTGAGAGCCTCTATGTAAGCGAACATTCCATCCTTGTCCGATCGTCGTGATGCACATTGCATTCGCTATTATGTTCGCTCTCATGACCTCCGCAATCCTTCCATGTATAGGATTGTCACAGATGTTAGTAGACGCTCGTTATTTGTTCGTCGCCCTGTTTACTCGTCCCTTTTCTCTTCGTCTTTATTCACTCTTGTCTTCCCTTCAGCTTCCGCCTTTATATGTTCATGTGGCTTCACCCTTTCCTCTACCCCCTTGGGAAGTTCCTGCTGTCCGTGTCTGTTCTATTCTCTACCTTGCGCAAAGCCCAACTACCTATGGCGGCTTCTCGCTCTTTCTTTCTAGACTATTTCCGTTCTCATTCCCATGCCATCGCAGTATACACTGATGGTTCAAAGTCATCTGACGGCGTCGGATTCGCAGCAGTGTTTCTGGACAGCGTCGTATGAGGGCATCTATTACCATCGGCTAGCATATTTACGGCTGAATTGTATGCCATTCTTGTGGCACTTATCCGTGTGCATCCATGCCTGTATCACCATATGTGGTCGTTTCAGACTCCCTTAGTGCTTTACAGGCTATCTGTAAAATTGATACACCTCACCCCCTAGTTCTTCGTATCCACCTTTGGTTACGCCGTATCTTTAGCAAGCATAAAGATATTGTCTTTTGTTGGGTCCCTGGTCATGTTGACGTACAGGGCAATGAACAGGCAGACACTTGCAGCGGTCAGCAGTACATGACCTTCCAGTTTCATATAGAGGTGTTCCTTTCACGGACTATTTTGCGGTCATTGCTACCCACCTTCACACCTGTTGGCAACAACGCTGGTCTGACCTGCTGAATAACAAACTTCATTCTATTAAACCGGTTATAGGTTTCTGGCCTTCTTCTTGTCACCAATGTCGAGGTTGGGAGACTACACTCTCCCGTCTTCGCATTGGCCACACTCGTTTTACTCATGGGTATCTCATGGAGAGGCTCCCTGCCCCTCTCTGTGAGCATTGTCAGGTTCCAGTGTCTGTTCGACATATTCTGCTGGACTGCCCACTCTATCAACGTGCACGCAGAATTTACCTCCAATGACGTCTTTGCTCTGCGGCCCTTTCTTTACCTTCCCTTCTTGCAGATGGACCCTCCTTTAATCCTGACTCTCTTGTTGATTTTTTGACAGAAACTGACTTACTACACAAACTCTGAAGATTATACCTCTAGCACCTCTCTCAGTCCCTTCTACCTCGATCTCTTGCTACCCTCTATCCCTTCACTATCCACCATCATGCTGCACTACTATACCCTACTAATCATCCATCTCCCTCTTACAACCCAATCTCCCTGCATCCTACAATAACCTGCAGTGCTGTATAACCCCTGTGGTTTAGTGCTTCTATTTGATTTTAATAATAATAATAAACTTTTCTCAAGTCATAAAGTCCAGCTTTAAACTTAAGAGTGAGACAGCAGACGGTAGGGCAAGCACAGGTCCAAGGTGCCTGTGGTCGGTAGCAGGCACCTCCCCACTAAAATAAAAAAAAACACTAGGGGAAAAAAAGGGCTGGTTCCACCCAAAGTCCCTAACACATCCTAACTAAATGCAATGACTTCTGGACAACACATCAGCTAGCGTATTATTTTTTCCAGGGATGTTTATAATTTTTACATTGTAGGGTTGCAACCTAATACTCCAACGCATGAGTCTTGTATTATTGTTTTTCATATGTTGGATATACACCAGATGGTTGTGGTCACTGTAGATGGTGATGTTTAGCGCTTCTTTTTTATTATAATAATAATCTGTAAATGGTGACCACCTGAGAGGACTGGCCCACGTAAACATCAAAATTCTCTATTTCCAGTAGTAGAGCCAGAGCCTCCTCTATAGTGGAGTAGGCCCTCTGGTGTGGTTGGTATTTGGCCGAAAAATATGCCACAGGCTGCAACCCATTGTCCCCAGATTGCAGAAGTACTGCCCCCTCCCCAGACTCACAAGCATCACTCTGCAAAGAAAATGGTTTTGAAAAGTCTGGAGACAAAGGAATGCGTGCAGTACAAACTAATCTCTTTGCTTTTGTAAAAGCATCTTGACATTCTGGGGTCCAAATTAAAGGGAACTTTGTGACTAGCAAGTGAGGTTAGAGGTGCAATAATATCTGCAAAAAAATTACAGAATCTTCTGTAAAACCCTACCATCCCTAGAAAACGTTGAAGGGATTTCCTGTCAGGGGACTCTGGATAATTTTTAATGGCCAGAATTTTTGCTAATTTTGGAGCCACTTTGCCACTACCTACTGCATGGCCCGAAAAATTAATAGTAGATTGGCCAAAGGATGACTTTGATAAATTAAAAGTTAAATGGAAACTCTGGAAGGTCTCAAAGAGAGCCTTAAGCCTAAACATATGTTGGTCCCAAGTGTCCGACACAACAACTATATCATCTAGGTAAGTGGCCGTGCCTTCAAGTTCTTTAATAGCTTGATGGATAAGTATCTGGAATGATGCAGGAGAGTTTTTCATTCCGAAGGGGGTCACTGTATACTAATAATGACCTCCTGGAATTACGAGGCAGACATTTCCTTTGCTTTATCTGTTAAAAGTACTTGATAGTAACCTTTAAGGAGGTCCAATTTGGATACAAATGTGGCCTTACCCACAAAGTCGATTACATCATCCAGACGTGGCAGAGGATAGGCATCTGCAACTGTGACCTCATTCACCTTACGGTAATCTGTCACATTCGAAACCCTCCATCAGCTTTGTTAACAAGGATGCACGGTGAAGCCCATGGACTAGATGACTCCTCCACTAACCCATGCTCTAACAGAAATTCTACCTCCTGTTGAAGTAGCCTCTGTTTTCAGGATTAGCTATGTAGGGAGAGTTTAATGGTTTAGAGTTTCCAACATCTACATCATGATATTCCTAATGTACATTTTTCGGCACATCCGAAAAATATCAGGATAAGACTGTAGGAGCGCAGTTAAATTAGTTACTTGAGACTTCGTCAAACCCAACATTAAAGGGTTAGGGTCCTTGAGGAGGACCGAATTTGGAAGCTTTACATTAATCTCAGAGTGCAAGAGTCAGGGTCATCAGAGGCAGAGGACAGAGTCATTACTAGGACTTTATCTGGTGTATTAAAGGCTTTAATTTGATTAATGTGGTAAGTTTTGCTTTTGAGGTCTTGTCAAGGGAGATACTACATAATTTACATCATATAATTTACTTACGATCTGCATGGGTCCCGTAAATCTAGCTTTCGGGGTGTGGCCAGGTATAGGCTCCTGTACCAACAGCTTATCTCCTGGATGGAAGGAGCAAAACTTTGAATTTCTGTCATACCTCTGTTTCATCGTATTCTGAGCTGCCTTCAAGTTAGCCTTAGCTAACCTGCAACCTTGACGAAGGGTTGTGGAGACGTCTTCTCCCATCCATCCTTCTTTGAGCACACGTAGAGGACCTCGTACATTGTGCCCAAATATCAGCTCAAAAGGACTGTACCCTGTAGACTCTTGCACAGTTTCTCTCATTCCGAATAGCAACAGAGGAAGTGATTCATCCCAGTCTGTAGGAAAATGCATGCAGAATGTTCTCATCATTGTTTTTAACTTCTGATGGAATCTTTCCAAGGCGCCTTGGGACTGAGGATGATAGGCAGTGGATAGGTTATGAACTATTCCTAGCCTAGTTAATGCTTCCCTAAATGCTTTGGCAGTGAAGTTAGTACCTTGATCACTTTGAATAGATTTAGGAATTCCAAAGCAAGAGATAAACTTAATTAAAGCTTTAAGGATTGTTTTAGTGTTAATACTGCGCATAGGAACTGCCTCTGGATATCTAGTTACTCTATCCATGATTGTGAATAAGTATTGATTTCCAGATTTAGCTTTAGGTAGTGGACCTACACAATATTATTAATTCTGAAAAAGGGTCTCCATTAACAGGAATGGGATGGAAGGTGCAGGTTTAATGGGGTGTCAGGTTTCCCTACCTGCTGACATTCTGGACAACACCGAATATGATTCTTTACATCTTGCCTTAACTTTGGCCAAAAGAATTCTTTTGTTATGCGGTATTGAGTTTTGGTAATTCCCAAATGGCCTCCTAAAGAAGAGTTATGGGCTATATATAGTATCTGAGACCTAAACTTTCTGGGAACCACTAATTTATCTGTTTGCTGTTTTCCCTCCACCTCCTTACCAGTTTCAGTGCAGACTAAGTAATTATTTTTTAAGAGATATTTGACCGGGTGACCCGAAGTGGATTTACCTGCTGCCTCAAAGCAGAGTTTAATGAGGAGTCTTTCCGTTGTTCCTCCCAAAGGACAGTCCCTCAGGCATGGGAAACAGAGACATCTGGCAATCCTGCAACCCTGGAATAGGAAGGCTTGATCTGGGGCTGTTCACTAAATTTACGAGGCTCTGGCCAGTTTTCCTCGCAAAACAAATTGGTTAGTCGAGATCAGAGTAGTCCAAGGACGACTTTGAATTTTGCCCGAGTTATGGCCATCATCGGAGAAGAATTAATCATTATAGCATCGCATCTTTCATGAAATCCCTCCGAGACACCTACGGTCAAATACACAGTGTAGTATTTACTCTGCACATAGATATGATGTAAAGGGACAGAAAATACTGCTCCTCCAAAAGCTTCTAACAGAACTGAGGACTGCAAAGAGGTTTGTTCAGAAAGGGGAAGTACTCCTCTCTTATAAGTGAGCATATACTCCAGTATCCCTAAAGGTTCTAACTTCCTTTTTTCTGAATGTTCCTGAAGGGATATATGACAAGTGCTATAATAGGGGCCATCCCCTTCTCTGCTTCTTCCTGGGACATGTCATTAGGGCATTACTAATTTTCCTATGGTTGGGGTTTACTTGGACAATTGGGTCTGATGTATACCTGGATCTACCTGAAGGAATTCCAGGGGTCAACGACCCCGCGGCCTGGTCTGTGACCAGGCCTCTTGTTGGACCAGAGCCTGATAACAGGCTGTTACTGCTGGCCTGCACGCAGTCCAACGTACGAACCACAGCCTGGCTGGTCAGGTACTGACTTTAGGTGCCTGTCCAGTGCCTCCTTAAAGACAGCCAGGGTTTGTTGGTAATCTCCCTGATGTATGCTGGGAGGCAGTTGAACAATCTTGGGCCCCTGCCACTTATTGTGTTGTCCCTCAACGTGCTAGTAGCACCCCTGCTCTTCATTGGGGGATTTACATCGCCTGCCGAGTCTTTGCTTTCATAGGAAGTGATTTTTGTGTGCAAGTTTGGTACTAATCCTTGAGAATTTTCCTGTGTATATAATAATGTATCTCTCCGCCTGCGGGAGAGATCGAGGTAGAAGGGACTGAGGAGGTGCTAGAGGTATAATCTTCAGAGTTTGTGTAGTAAGTCAGTTTCTGTCAAAAAGTCAATGAGAGAGTCAGGATTAAAGGAGGGTCCATCTGCAAGAAGGGAAGGTAAAGAAAGGGCCGCAGAGCGAAGACGTCGTTGGAGGTAAATTCTGCGTGCTCGTTGATAGAGTGGCAGTCCAACAGGATATGTCGAACAGACACTGGAACCTGACAATGCTCACAGAGAGGGCAGGAGCCTCTCCATGAGATACCCGTGAGTAAGACGAGTGTGGCCGATGCGAAGACGGGAGAGTGTAGTCTCCCAACCTCGACATTGGTGACAAGAAGAAGGCCAGAAACCTATAACCGGTTTAATAGAATGAAGTTTGTTATTCAGCAGGTCAGACCAGCGTTGTTGCCAACGGGTGCGAAGGTGGGTAGCAATGACCGCAAAATAGTCCGTGAAAGGAACACCTCTATATGAAACTGGAAGGTCATGTACTGCTGACCGCGCAGCAGTGTCTGCCTGTTCATTGCCCTGTACGTCAACATGACCAGGGACCCAACAAAAGACAATATCTTTATGCTTGCTAAAGATACGGCGTAACCAAAGGTGGATACGAAGAACTAGGGGTGAGGTGTATCAATTTTACGGATAGCCTGTAAAGCACTAAGGGAGTCTGAAACGACCACAAATGGTGATACAGGCATAGATGCAATACGGATAAGTGCCACAAGAATGGCATACAATTCAGCCGTAAATATGCTAGCCGAGGGTAACAGATGCCCTCGTACGACGCTGTCCGGAAACACTGCTGCGAATCCGACGCCGTCAGATGACTTTGAACCATCGGTGTATACTGCGATGGCATGGGAATGAGAACGGAAATGGTCTAGAAAGAAAGAGCGAGAAGCCGCCGTAGGCAGTTGGGCTTTCGCGCAAGGTAGAGGAATAGAACAGACACGGACAGCAGGAACTTCCCAAGGGGGTAGAGGAAAGGGTGAAGCCACATGAACATATAAAGGCGGAAGCTGAAGGAAGACAAGAGTGAATGCAGACGAAGAGAAAGGGACGAAGTAAACAGGGGCGACGAACAAATAACGAGCGTCTACTAACATCTGTGACAATCCTATACATGGAAGGATTGCGGAGGTCATGAGAGCGAACATAATAGCGAATGCAATGTGCATCACGACGATCGGACAAGGATGGAATGTTCGCTTCTACATAGAGGCTCTCAACCGGGGAAGAACGAAAAGCACCAAGGCATAAGCGTAATCCCTGGTGATGGATGGGATTAAGGCTGGAAAGAGTGGCAGGAGAGGCTGCCGAATATATCTGGTCACCATAATCGAGTTTCGATAGAATTAGGGCTGAATGTAGGCGAAGGAGAGTTCTACGATCAGCCCCCCATGAAAGATGTGCGAGGGTTTTAAGGAGGTTCAGCCGGCTATGCAAGTCGCCTTCAGAGAGGTAATGTGAGGTTTCCAGGACAATCTGCGGTCAAACAGGAGGCCGAGAAACCTGACTGTATCACGTTCTGGGATACGTGAGCCGTATAGGTACAATGGATGATCAGAGACCACTGAACGTCTAGTGAACGTAATTTGATGAGTTTTGCCACTAGAAAACTTAAACCCGTGAGTGGTGGCCCAATCAGAAACCCGGTTGATGGCATGCTGGAGGAAACTGCAATGAGGTGACAGTCAGCACCTGCACAAGCTATAGCAAAGTCATCCACATAGAGCGATGACCAAATATTGGATGGGAGAACAGATGCCAGATTATTTATAGCAAGCAGAAAAGTGTTGTGCTCAGAACACATCCCTGGGGGACACCTTCAGCTTGGACAAATTCCGGGAGAGTTCATTACAACCCGGACCCGGAAATGTCTGTCAGTTAAGAAAGCCTTAAGAAAGAATGGTAGGTTGCCTCGGAGGCCTAAGGAGTGGGCCTGGGCCAAGATATTATATCTCCAAGTTGTATCATAAGCCTTCTCAAGGTCGAAAAGATAGCGATAACCGAATGGTTATTCGCAAAGAGCATACGAATATACGTATCCAAGCGCAGCAAGGGTCAATGGCAGAACGGCCCTTACGGAAACCATACTGACTAGGGAGAGACTATTGTGAGTCTCTAAATACCACATCAAACGTCTATTAACTAGACGTTCCATTACCTGCAAACTGCACTGGTAAGAGCGATGGGACGGTAGTGAGAGGATCACGTCCCGTAGCACCTGGTTTTCGAAAAGGGAGAACAATAGCAGACTTCCACAGCTGGGGAATAACTCCTTGCGACCATATAAGATTAAAGAGTCGTAAGAGGACAGTAAGAGCAGACTGATGTAAATGCTGTAGCATACGAATATGTATGCCGTCTGGCCCAGCTGCCGATGATCGGCAAGCAGAGAGTGTTGCCTCCAGTTCTTGAAGGGTAAAAGGCACATTATAGGATTCTTCTCTAAGAAGAAAAATCTAAGGGCTTTAACTCGCTGGCAGACTTAGAAGAAAGGAACGAGGGGCATAGATGGAGCCCCTGAGAAATGCGGACGAGATGGTTACCAATTTCAGTGGCAACGGCAAGAGGGTGTGCTATATCGACACCAGCAACCTGAAGAACAGGAGCCGGGTCGGGGAGAATTTACCACTTAATTTCCGCACTTTCTTCCAGACTGCACTCATCGAGGAAGCCGAAGTGACAGTAGAAACGTAATCTCGCCAGCAAGTGCGTTTAGCATCACGTATGACACGACGAGCAATAGCTCTCTTCTGCTTGAAATCAAGGAGTCTCTCTGTGGTTCTGTTATATCGATACCTGCCCCATGCAGCACGTTTCAAACGCACTGCCCGAGCACAAGCAGGAGACCACCAAGGCACGCACTTCTGAGGATGCTTGCCCGAGGTTTGGGGAATAGAATGTGAAGCCGCTGTGAAGATGGAGGACGAAAAGAGATGTAAAACCTCATCAATGGAGGACGAGATAGGAACCTCATGAAAGGCAGTAAGATGTGCGTAAAGGTCCCATTTCGCCCGGTCAAATTGCCAGCGTGGGCAATGAGGAGGGATTGGGAAATGATCGCTGTCATGTAAGTCCGGGAGGACAGACCAGGTGAAGTCAAGGACAGTAGATGAAGAGCAGATGGAAAGATCGATGCAGGAGAAAGAATGAGTTCGGGGATCAAAATGGGTAGGAGTACCCGTATTTAAAACATGGAGGAAGAGAAGCAAGAAATGCCTCCAACTGAATGCCACGGGAGTCACAGTGCGATCCTCCCCAAAAAAATGGTGTGCGTTAAAATCGCCAGTAATAGAAGGGTGGCGGTAAGGAAGAAACCAGAAAATCAACATCTGGGATAGACATTGCCCGCGAAGGGAGAGATATAAAGAACAGAGTGTATACCACTTATTCAAGTGGATACGGGCTGCGGTGTAATGTAAGGAAGAAGGAACATAGAGCTGACGGTATGGAACACCAGTGCGTATAAGAAGAGCACTTTCGTTAAAGGTTCCATCGGAAAAAGGATCCGATGAATATAACAAATCATAGCCTGAAAAGGGCCTGATAACAGTGGATTGTAATTTGGGTTCTTGCAAACAGACCCCAACAGGGAAAACTGAGAGAGCAACACCTGAAGCTCACCCGGTTACCCTGAGGCCTCGGATATTCCACTGTAAATAAGCCATGATTTATGGAGAGAAAGATATAAGTGGAAGTGAGAGGAATCTATGGACTAGGGTTAGAAAAGTCCACGTGTGGAGGCAGCGGAAGACCTGTAATCAGAGAAGGAGGAGGACGTTGTGAAGGAAGGGGGGGTTGAGACGAAGAAGAGAGATGAGGAACCTCAGGTGGAGTAGTGTCCATCATCGGTCCAGAAATATATTCTGCAATAGCTTCCAGTGTTTCGGGAGTCAAAGATGCAGAATGTGGGACTAATTAGAAATGGAAGAAGAGTGAGCAACGATCGGGAGTCTATAGACTGTTCTAAAGTAGAGGGCGAGGAGATGTTAAACACTATTCATCAGTTCTCACCAAACTAATAAAAAAGCCAAACAACTGTACTACTCCAGCAGATTCACGGAAACAAGAGGAGATATAAAAAGACCTGGAAAACACTCACAGATTATGGGCACCCACAAACTAAAAAAAATAGGGATATTGTCCTAACTAAACCAAACGAAACACCACTACAGCCTATTGATACAGTAAACAAGATAAATGACTTCTTCTCAACTATAGGATCAAATCTTGCCAGTAAATTCCAGATACCACGCCCGAGCAAGTGATTACCTAGATGGGAATTTCCCATCCTCCTTATATCTTAAAACTCTAGAACTGCAGACACAACCTATTTCTTCAAAAGCACCGTTAAAAACATCTTCTCACTTACGCACCCAACTGAACCATAATGAAAACTAATACTTTATCTTGCACATACTCCACAGAAAATACACTTATTGATATCTGTGATCTCCCTTAATTTGCACATTACCAACCACAGCAAAATACACTTGTTGATATCTGTGATCCCCTGACTTGCACAGTTCTAACCAATATTCTAATACAACTATTGCTTCATAATACTTAAGCTAGTCATAAGTTTGCCTAAGGCACTCCAATATAGAAACTATATTATGCCAATATATCACCTTTATCACATATAAACTAATTAAGCAATCTTTATACTAATTGTTACCCTCAATGTTTAAATTCCAGTACCTAAATTCTTGTAAACCTAACCTAACCTTACAATCTGTATATTCATTGTATAACTGTTGAGTAAGACCTATCATAAGACTGCCTGAAAAGCCTAGGACATACCTAGGCATATTATTGGCCATCTTGTAATATCAACTTATTGTATAACTATAAGTACCCCCACCTTGTATTACATGAAATAATGAATTTGAATTTGAATTTGAATTTGAGATAGAAGAGGAAACTGTCGAAGGGGCTTTGGGAGGGGACAGGGATGAAGGTAGTGTATGAGGAGGAGGATGAACCTCCACACACGTTATAGAACTAGGTTGAGTAGCGAAGAACTCCGGCAGTAGGGATTTTTGCCAGGCTTATGAGTAGTTGGGGGCGCTGGAGGGTTTAGGTGAAGGACGAGGGACGTAGACTCAGAAGTGTGCGAATGAGTAGAGGAAGGAGTGTGGACAGTATGTGGGAAGCGAGGTGGACCTCGGAGCCAAGAATATCAAAGGATTCGAGACAGGGGTGATTGAGGATGAGGGGACCACAGAGGAAGCAGGTGGAAGTTGGGACCCCAGAAGCAGGGCGACGCTTAGCAATTCGAGAATAGGATCATGGAAGTCCCTTGAAGGCGTAGATGAGACGGCCATAGCATATGAGAAGCCCGCCTTGAGACAACGGATTTCCCGCTCATTCAGGGTGCAAACCCGACAACGGCGAGAATACGACAGATGCCTCATGACAAAGCTAAGGCAAGAGGGAGGTAGAGTAAATAAGAAGAACTGGCATGGTCGTCAGCACCACAGACTGCACTGCCATGGACCTGCAATATTTCGCTGGATGACCAAAACGCCAGCAGTTTTTACACTGTTGCGGTGTAGAGGTCACCTTTCGATTCTTACAAACGTTGACCTGCAATGTAAACCGAAGGTGGTAGTTCACGGCAGTCAAATGTTAAATGAGCTATATTGCAAGGATAACGCCTTCGCTTATTGGCTGGGAGGACAAAAGTGTCAACTTTAAGGATAGGGAGTTCTTGGAGCTCAAGCTGCTCGAAAATGTCATCACCACATGTCTGGAAATTCCGTTGGACAATGGTGTGGGGCAAAATGACAGAACCACAAGAATTGAGGGAATGGTGCTTGTCAATAGTAACAGGTGTAGTGTCAATGGTTGTAAGAAGAGAAAGATCCCGAGCTTGGCCAGCATTCTGGACCGTGATGATGCGAGTGCCGCTCTTGAGAGCGTGAAATGAGATGTCTTTACCAACATGGCGTAGCAGAGCTTTACCAATACTATGGTTTGAAAGATAGGTATTAGGAGAAGTCGGTCGAAGAGTAAAAAACTTCATCCATTGAGTAGTTTGAAACAGAGAGTTTAAGGGGAGTGCGTGACGATCTGGTCGTTTCTGCGATGAAGGAGAAGGGAGTGTCAAATCGTCATGTGTGGGTCTTGGTCGTTTTTGTGTGGGACCGGGGGTGGTCCGATGGGAGACGGGCGAGCGATTCGAAAATTGCCGCACCGTTGATGGAGAAGCCGGAATCAAGGTCTGAGAAGAGCGAAGGTCAGACGTATGGAAAGGGCCAGTCGGGACCCTGGTACCTGAAGCAGGTGACGAACCAGCACCAGCAAGAGGTACAGGGGCATGAGAGGTGTCCAAAGAGTCATCCGTTAACGAGGCAGGGTCAGTACTGGGTGCGGTATCAGGAAGGGGCCCGGGGGTAGTGGGTTCATGGATTGGGTCAGCCATGGTTAGGTTACTTCTTTCTTTTTATTTTTAAGAAAAAAAAAAAAAAAAGAATAAAAAAAAAAGGGGGGAACGTGGAGGAATAGCTCCTAGGAGGAATGAAAGTAAGCGTAAATCCCCCTCCGTGCCCAAGAGGACCTCAACACCGCAAGTGGTACAGATGCAGCATGGAACCCGTGCCATACCCTACCCTTCATGCCAGTAAACCAGCAAACCGGGATAGCAACCTCACATCCACCGAGCCATCTCGGCGGACAAAAGAGAGGGCGGCCGGATATCCGCCACAAAGCATACCGCCTTCGGCCACCACCCCCGGAATCCGAAAGGTGGCCTCCAGAGATACACCCGTCGCCCGAAAGATACCCAAGGCCACCCCCCGTGTGACCGGAGAGGGATCGGGACTTCCCCAGGCGATCCAGATTCCACGGCAAACTACACCACCGCCAAGGACCTCAACGGAATGGGATGGATCACGATACCCTTCCCCCTACCTAGGAACTAGAATGCCTGAGGAGAGAAGCTCCCAGGGTAAAACTGGGAAGGAAATAAGGGAGGGATGGGGAGGAGGAGGAGGAGGAAAGGGAAAAGGGAGGATGGGGAAGATGGGAAAAAGGGAGGGGGGGATTGGGGGGTAATTAGGTTCGGTCTGAGGAAGACCAAGAGGTCCAATTCCTCAGACCGATAGCCTCTTTACCACGACAAGGAGCCTCCCTTAAAGAGGCCCTATTTTGAAATTTGTGTGAAACTGGCCAAATTACCAATTTCTAATCACTTTATTGGGTAGTTGAAATAGTTGACTGGGCAATTTCTTGTGCTCAGTCGATAAAATGGAAGACACACTAGCGAAATAGCTAAGAATTTGGTCGACTGGAACAATGTAATTGGCCTAAAATAGGACTCAAAGCGATATTTACGCCAATGCACAATATCACCGATGCAGAAATATGTGTGAAAGCATAATTTTGTCAATTTTCCATTAATTTTTGTACTTTTTGTTTTATTACCTTCAGAAAAAGATTCTGTACCATTTCATACGAAAAAATGTTTTTTTTTTTTAAATTCTTGGATATTGTAGACAAGTGAAAGGGTTAAATAGGGTGTGGGACGTAGCTGGGTTAAGTCAGTGTATGTTTAACTACTGACCAGGTCATCATTTGATTAAGACCAGTGTCCAGAGAGTGTGTTCTTTCTTGATGAATAAAATACCTTCGCCACCACCTACCTAGTGTACAATACCAGAATTTGCACCTCCACAAACTGTCTAAAAAAGGCTTAGCAAAACCACCCATTTAGACAAGAGCATGAACAGTACAAGTGTCTCTCAACTAATCATAGTGGTGGGAAAGCTGCAAGAACACCAGAAGTTTTATACATTCAGATGCCACTCCCAAATCTACAGGCACCCTCCAGTAGTACTTCTATCATCACAGGGACAGCCAGATGGCCACCCAGTCTCACCAGAGGGTCACCTGATATTCCCTAAGATGATCCAGTTTCCATTAGCTACAGTAATTCAATCACCACAGCACTACCAATAGAAGTTTCAGAAGCACAGGACAGATAGTGATTACTTTTCCTTCTGTCTTAGAGTGGGATTTTGCAAAGAGGGAAATATCCCTGAGACAAAAAAGTAGAGGGATGGGTGGGAAGTATTTAGATAATAGCTGAGGAAAATGAAAAAAAGTCCAATTCCTCAGATCAAGAGCCCCTTAGCCATGGTAAGGTACCCCCTTTGAAGGAGAATTTCACAATAAAATAAACATGAATAGATCCAGTGGTCGAGATATGAATCTAACACATGACAGTAAATTTATTATTATAACAGTTTTCATAAAATTGCATATACAAGAATATACATAATTCTATAAATATTTATAAAAACGTTTAATGCATAATTTCATGATTTTATTTCTTCTAAAAGATGCTGGTAAAAATATTGAAGCTCTGTATAACGAGTAAGAAAGCTGGAAAAAAAAGTCTTTGATTAATACAATGTTTGTAACATGAAAAATGCCGAGCACTCTGTGAAAGAAAACTCGACAAGCAAAATATTCCTATACATTAAAAGTTTAATTAGCACAGACTTCAAGAGGTCTTTACGCAAAATCAAATGTACGTAAATATTACAAAGCAACAGACAAAAATCATGCACACTAAATATCAATCACATTGTTTTTAAGCATATAACATTTATATAAGCAAGTATAAATATACAGGGACATTTAATCTATTATGTACATCCAATTATATATTCATTATATTTTGTACTGTATTCAATATGAGCAGATAATATGATTTGTTCAATAAAAATGATGCCAAAAGCATATTTCTCATAGAAAGCCAGCTTTCATTATGTAAAAAAGAAAACCTGTATATGCAGATCATGTAGGATAAAGCAAGATGATAGATACAAACATCTCTTTATTTCACATTTATGAATCATTGGCCAGTACTCCGAGTAGAAGAATTTTATTTACAAAATGTATACTTTTTATACATTACAGGATCACTCTACAAAACAGACATTACAAAAGAAAATAAAGCGTATGTCCATACTCGTGAAAAATTAACTAAAAATTTTATATAACCTTCATTCTGTGTTCATTTGTCTCCATGGTAATGTATATGTTTACAGGAAGTAACAAAGTTATGATTAAAATTTTGAAATTGTGTAAAAAATATAATGAAATGCAACTGCAAAGAAATTAATCCAATGCCTTCATATTTTTGTTGAGAAATTTAACAATACAGGTGTCATTTACTATACAAACAAAAATTAATGAAAGATTCTGCATGGCTTAATGTTCTAGAAAATAAATAGAATAAAACTTTGTGTGTAACTAGACAGATTATTTTATAGTTGATAAATCATAGAAAATGCTCATCTTAAAATTTACATTTGAACCAAACATTCTTCTAACAGTCACTCCAATGAAAATCTGCTCTTGCAGAACTGTACAAAGATTTCTGACACAATCTCTTACAGAGCTATCCTGAGACTCCTTGGTTCCATCTTTTAAAAAAGAAGAAATCATCAAGCATACCATACAATTTCATAATAAATATGTATAAACACTTTTTATACAACACACAGACCTATTTGACTCACTGTACCAATATACTTTAATAAATTCTATTTTTGTGTTCGAAATCTAACTGGCCACGTATCCATATACAAGACGGAAGCCTTCTTACGAGGGGAGGCTCTGCGATCACATGCAGCCAGGGCAGCAAGTTTCTCAGTTGTGGTTTGTTCCAGAAAACTGAAGTCATCGTGTTTCTTCCAGCGCCCCTGTTTCTTTGGTTCAAGATCCTCACACCCTATAGCACTATCATTATCATCTGATGTGTGAGAAGGAACAGATTTTTTCTTCTTTTGAGTCTTTGGCCAGCCAGTCAAGTTCTTCCTACGCTTTTTACCACTACGGCAAGGCTTAGGTTCGCTGACAACAGAGCCGTCAATAGTTTCCGAGTCACATAAGGACACACATTCTGAACTTGCTTCTGTATTATCATCGGCACTAGAAAATTCATCACAAGAAGCACGATCAGTACACACACAAAAACACGCATCGTCAATAACCTCAGATGCTTCTCGAGCCAGTATATTTTCTGGCATTAAATAGTCTTTCACCTCATCACAAAGCCCAGCAATAAAAAATGGGTCCACTTCATGAGCAAGCGGACTGTCATACAACTTTAGCTCCTTAGCAACACTCACTGACCCTTTATCAGACTTGGAACTTGTTAATCTCTTCTTTTTACCACGCTTCTTAGGCAGTGTCTTTTTTAAGTCTTGTTCTTCACTTTCTTTTAACTCAAGATGAGCACTACATACAGGGTTCTCATCACTAGTCTCCAATTTCATAACATGATCAATGTGTAATGCAAGTATTGCTAATTCTTCTGTTGATTCAAAAGACTCAGGAGGCTGCATTCTCACAGACTCAGCACCAGGTGTGCTTGTTCCATCTGAGGAGGCTTCATCCACTCTCAATGGAGCAGACTTTGCTACTTTTGAACTTTTTGCCTTTTTTGTTGGAATGATGTCAGAGAAAAGAGCAAGGGTGGATGCATGGCATCTAGGGGATTTCCTTACTAGATCAGCTAGATCATTTTTTTTCTTGGACACAAGCCCTTTTTTGTAACAGAGAAAGTCTCGAACATACTCCTTTGGCATTTCATACGGCAAAACAAACTTCAGGGGTTCCTCTTCATAAACAAATTCATTAACAGCATTACCATCTATTAATCTCTGGTAGGTTTGATACCAACACTCTTGCTCAGGTACACCCTCAAATGAGAAATACAAATCCTGTAAATCACTTCCTGATCCATCTATCATCTCTGTACTTGTTTCTGCACTTATAGAGCAATAACCATCAATATTTGTGTAGGGTTGACAAAGATTTTCTGCTAGTTCAGTTTGCTCTTCTGCAGCAAGGATAATTCTCTCCTCCTCATTACAAGTTTTTCTCTTATCTACCTCTGGCCCTTTCTTCTTACTGTCCTCAGTATTTTTTCTTTTGTCAACATCAGTAGCTTTCTTCTTGTATTCTGCATTAGTTATTTTTAAGTCTTCCTCACAGTACTTCGTCTTCAGCCCTTCTGTACTCCTTAATGCACTTTCATCACAGTTCCTTCTGTTCTCTTCTTCAGACACACTTTTCACTTCAGAGATTTTTCTATTCCCTTCTTCAAAGACTTTTCCATTTTCTCCTTCAGAGACTTGACTCTTCTCTTCTTCAGAGGGCCTTCTCTCCTCTTCCAAAGCTCTTCTCTTCTCCTCTTCTGAGGCTCTTCTCTTCCCCTCTTCAGAGGCTCTTCTCTTCTCCTCTTCAAAGGCTCTTCTCTTCTCTTCTTCAGAGGCTCTTCTCTTCTCCTCTTCAGAGGCTCTTCTCTTCTCCTCTTCAGAGGCTCTTCTCTTCTCCTCTTCAGAGGCTCTTCTCTTCTCCTCTTCAGAGGCTCTTCTCTTCTCCTCTTCAGAGGCTCTTCTCTTCTCCTCTTCAAAGGCTTTTCTCTTCTCCTCAGAGGATCTTCTCTTCTCCTCTTCAGAGGCTCTTCTCTTCTCCTCTCCAGAGGCTCTTCTCTTCTCCTCTTCAGAGGCTCTTCTCTTCTCCTCTTCAGAGGCTCTTCTCTTTTCCTCTTCAGAGACTTTTCTCTTCTCTTCAGAAGTTCTTTTCTTCTCTTCTTCAGAAACTCTTCTTTTCTCTACAGAGACTTTTCTCTTTTCCTCTTCAAAGACTCTTCTCTTCTCTTCAGAGACTTTTCTCTTGTCTTCAGAGACTTTTCTCTTGTCCTCTTCCAAGACTTTTCTCTTTTCTTCAGATACTTTTCTCTTCTCCTCAGAGACTCTTCTCTTCTCTTCTTCATGTGCTTTTCTTTTCTGCTCTTCTGAGCTTCTCTTCTTATCATCAGAAACTTTCCTCATGTCTCTGTCCTTATCCTTTAATTCAAATTTGTCAGAATTCTTGGAAAAGGATTTTGGTTTTTCTTTTATTTCCATCTTTTCCAAGCTCTTCTCACCATCACATGGATCTTCTAGTTTACCTCCTGTACTACGAGTCACTCTCCTTCTCCTCTCAAATGTGAAACATTTCTTGGTATTGGAGGTCTCCTTAAGTTTTGAATCCTCCTTTTCAAATTCTTTTCCTTCAAATTCATCTGCCTTGGTTCTTTCCTTGTCTGCCACTGAGGTGGACCGTCTCAGCCGCTCTGCAGTTTCCTGGAAGTGATAGTATTCCCGATTGTCTCGAAGGAATCTTTCTGCGTCTGACAGTCGCTTCCGACCTGATTTTCTACTACTAGATGCCTCAGATAAACGTTTGCTTCCCCCTTTGATCTTGCAACGAGTTTGCAAAGTGGAACCAATTCCAACAGAATTACTTTGTGGTATAGTAGTGCTTACAGGGAAGCCAAAGAAATTTTCGTCGTCGTCGTCATCATCGTCATCATTTAACATTGTTAGATCATATCGGGTTTTTCTATTTCTGCTTCCTACTGGACGCCCTCTTCTTTTACTTAAACCTGGATCATCTTTAATTCTTTTTGCACTAGATTTACAGTCATCAGTAGTAGTTCGTGAATGTTTCCCTTTTCCCTTGCCCCTGCCTCTGGGTGGATCTGCTGTCCCTTCAGACTCATCAGAACAGTCACTTTTAGAGTCTTGGTTTTCAGTACCATCATCACTTTCATCACTTTCACTATCAGAATCCACTTTGTTTTTATTTCTCATTATTTCTTCTTTTTCATTATAATACTGTTCAGTTTCGGAAATAAGCAACCAGTCAGCAGTTTTTTTTCGTATTTTTGCCTTTTTACTTTCAAAGGTCTTTCTGTCAGCAGGTGAGATTTCAAGTAGAAGACTAAAATCTAGCTTTTCACCATTGTGTTCAATATTGCCATTACTTCTAGACACTGAGCTATTATCGGACTCATCGCTATTAACACGACTGATTCTACGTCCCTTCACTTTATGAGCTCCATTAACTAATTCAGAGGTCACATCACCATTGTACTTGGCACTTACATGGGTTGCAGCCTCACCTAACAGAGGCTCCCCATTCTTTGGCTTTCCTCGTTTTATAGTTTTATCCACCATATCGAAACACACACGCTTATCTACTACACTACGAGAGTCTGATGTTTCAGACTCTGACTTCTCTGAGCGACAGCTACATTTTCGAGGTTTAGTAAATCGCTTTGCTCTTACTAGTGGCTCTGATTTTATTACAACCGCTTCAAAATCTGCACTATTTAACCTTTTAGATGCTCGACTTCTCCTTTTTTGACAAAAGGAGTTAAGTTTAGCATCTGCTTCTTGAATCAATCTTACCATTTCTCTGTTTAATTTACTGGCTGCAGGTAGACTAGCTTGAGAATGAGCAGAGATTTGATCTGAAGTGAAATCTAATACAGATGCTTTGGACTTAGCAATTGTTGGTTCAATATTGGCTACTTCTCCAACAATTTCCCCAGTAATTACTGGTTTGGTTTCAAGTTCAGGAAGAGCAGCTTCAGTCTTAATCAGCCCTGGAAAAGCACCTTCATTTACAGTTGCAAGGAGTGTTGAGTCATGAGCCTGAACCTTAGGATTGGCAGCCTTTGTTACTTTATTCTCAAGAATGGACAACTGATTCACTTTAACTTCCACAGCAGCATCAGTTTTATTCACTTTATTCTGCAGAGCATCAGTTTTATTCAACAAGTCTTGAAAATTATCACATTCATTTTCACTATCGTGAGAATATACAGGTTCCTTCTTTATTACTTTATGAACAGTTGTTTCATTAAATAAAATTTCACTAGCAGAAGTTACTGTAAACTTCTGAGATACAAAAGCATTAGTTAGCCGATTCTGAGGAAGAGCAGTGTCATTCGGTGTCACTTCAGGGACCGTCGTCTCATTCAGTGACAACTCTGGAACAGTGGCTTCATTTGTCAATACTTCAGGAACAGCAGCTTCAACACATGCTTCAGATATAGCTTCAGCAACAGATTCTTCAGGAACTGCAGCTTCAGTAACAACAGTTGGCACTGTTACCTGATGAATAGTTGCTTTAAGATCTGAAGTCTTCGGCACAATTAATTCGGGTACTAACGTTTCAGGTACAAGTACCTCAGGCAGAGAAGTTTTACGATGGACTGTAGCCCCCACGTCACATTGAGTACGTAGTCTATGGAGCACTGGTTGAGGCTGAGAAGCTGGACACAGAGGCGTTCGTAACTTGCGAGAGTATTGCCTGGTGGAGGGAATTTTTACAAGGTGACAACTTCTACGGAGCACACGGACGTTCTCCCGAGTGCCAGCTGGGAAGACACGGGTACTTCTGGTTGTTACGTCCTCATTCTTGAGTTTTTCCTGGACCACAAGCGTTGGACCAGAATGTATGGTCTCTCCAATCTAAGGATTAAAAAAAGTTAATCTTAAGTAGAAAAGCTCAAAATTAAACAAAATTAGCATATTTGCATTAAAACAATCCTTTCCATTTGATAAATAATAGACTTTTACAACCTTCCTAATAAATGTGAAATGTTGGAATAACATTTTTAAAAGACATTCATTATTATACTTTTATGAGATAAATGTGTAATTGATGCAAAAGGCAAGAACAAGTACTGTATGATGAAAGATCTGTTGCAAGTACAGTGGACCCCCGGTTAACGGCCATAATTCGTTCGAGAATGCTGTTCAAGTGTCATTACCGAACGAATTTATTAACATAAGGAATAATGTAAATTAGATTAGTCCTTTTGGACCCCCAAACATACACTAACAAAAGCACTTACAAAAATACACTTACATAATTGTTAGTGTTTGGAGCTGGCCGTTAACCGGGGGTCCACTGTACTTTGATTGTTTGCTTCTGATATAAAAAAATATTTTCAGTTAACTGAGTTATCATCAGAGGATATTATTTATTCATTGCAGTTTTCAGGTTTTGTAAGTAGTGTCTACTAGTCAGTGATCGTCATATTATTACCTGTAACCCTTTTACTGTCGAAGCCCTTGATCACAAACTTGCTCTCAGTGTCTTAAAATATAAAAAAAAAAAAAAAAATGATTAACAAAATTTTAAGATTTTTCTGATTGTTTTAACCCTTAAACTGTCCAAACGTAGATATACGTTCACGTGCGTACTGCCCCGAACGTAGATCTACGTTTTTTCAAATGCTTTTAACCTTGCCACAATAAGCCTGAGTTGCCTAGAGATTAGAGAATGGGTCTGTGCACTCATTGTGTGCAGTATTACAACATTTGGGAATGACAAACAAAATGCACTCTTCATTTTAAAGAAAAAGAACAATATATTTTTTTCTCAAAATATTCGGTCAGCTACGCACGTGAACGAATATCTACGTTTGGACAGTTTAAGGGTTAAAAGAAAAAACAAATTGCGATAAATTGTCGATAATTCTCTCCAAAAAGCTGTTCGAGTGCCGTTACCGAACGAATTTGTTCCCATAAGTACGAATATAAATTAGATTAGTCGTTTGAGACCCCCAAAAATACACTTACATAATTGTTCGAGTTGGGAGCTGTACGAAAACCGAGGGTCCACTGTAAATATTTTCTTATGAAATGACAGAAAATCTTTTCCCGATGGTAATGACACCACAAGTATGAAATTTGATAGAAAACTTACGGAATTACGCTCTTGTGAAGTTAGCGGTCTTGGCGATATACATGCATCAGCAATTTCGCCCACTTTGAGTCCTATTTTTGGCCAATTCCATTCTTCCAGTCGACCAAACTAGTTCACTAGAACTCCATTTGTTCTATCGATTGATTACAAGAAACAGCCCATTTACTGATTTCAACTACCCAATAAAGTGGTCAGAAACTGCCAATTTGAAAAATTTCACACAAATTTCAAAAGATGCCAATTTCAAAATAACATCCGGGGTCCCAGACTATTCAACATCTTACCAGAAGATATCCGAAACATCGCTGGAACCAGTGTAGAAGCCTTCAAGAGGAAACTGGACAAGTATCTTCATCGGGTGCCAGATCAACCAGGCTGTGATGGATATGTGGGGCAGCGGGCCTCCAGCAGCAACATTTTGGTTGACCAGACAAGCACCAGACGAGCCTGGCCCATGGCCGGGCTCAGAGAGTAGATACTCTTGAAACTCTTCAAAGGTATATCAAAGGGTCCAGAATAAACAATGCAGACATTCCTGGCACTAAAATAACATTTTCTCTGTCCATTAGTCATGTCTCCAGGCCCCTCTTGCTTTCCATTTTGAATTTTTATTCACACAAAAAATAGAAGATTTACTGTTATGCAGACTACTGCATTATTGTAATAATTGTATAAATAATGTCAACCCATTTGTGACTGAGTATTAGACTGGCCAGTTGGACACATATTGGACGGTGACGTCATTTGTTTTCTCTTGAACATCGGCAAAAATCGAACATTTCCACTACTTTGAGCTCAATTTCAAGGTACTTTTTATCGTGAAACCAATCAAAATCATCTGTATTTCTGTAATATATCTTCCATTCTATCAAATGAGACCAAGAAAACGAGAATACAACCATAAATAACATACGAAAATACACCTCAAAATTAGCGTTTTAAACCAAAAACATGGTCAGAGTTTTTTTTTCCTCATTATGCACTCGTGCTATAGGATTTTTTTTATACTGCGCACACTGACCACACAGACCCATTCTCTCACATGTAGGTCTAGCAGCTTTCTCCCGCTAGATTTGAAGCAGCTAGAATTTTGGCATATTAATACGGCACCAACACTGGCTTGTAAGCCGTACTAATACAACACCGACAATGAAAGAGGTTAAAAAAAATATCTGAAGATGGTTGATACAAACCCACTACCAGTATAGTATGCTCCTCGCTTACTGACCAATTCGGTCACCGACCTACTCTTAGGAATGGAACTCCATCATTATGTGAGGAGAGGCTGTACTAAGTTTAAAAAGAGAAACCTTAGTTTTTCATTTTAGGTCACCATGTCTCGGTGGGATACGGTCGGTTCGTTGAAAAAAAAATAATAATAATACAGTGGTACCCCGGTTTACGATGGTCCCCAAACTCACCCTTTTATGTAAGTTTATTTTTTTAAATGCTTTTGTAAGTGTAATTTTGGGGGTCTAAAAGGACTAGTCTATTTTACAACTTTTCTTAAGGAGATAAATTCGTTTGGTAATGGCACTTGAACAGCATTCTGGAATGAAAAAATATCGTAAACCGGGGTACCACTGTACCAGGAACATTGCTCCAGCATTCTATTCCTTCAACTGTTCCACAAGGCACAGTACTCGCTCCCATCCTGTTCCTCATCCTTATATCGGACATAGACAGGGATATCAGCCACAGTGCTGTGTCTTCCTTTGCAGATGACACCCGAATCTGCATGACACCATTGAAGACACTGCAAGACTCCAAGCAGACATCAACCAAATCTTTAAATGGGCTGCAGAAAACAATATGAAGTTCAATGATGAGAAATTTCAATTACTCCGATATGGAAAACGTGAGGAAATTAAAATCTCATCAGAGTATAAAACAAATTCCAACCACACAATAGAGCGAAAAAATAATGTCAAAGACCTGGGAGTGATCATGACAGAGGATCTCACCTTCAAGGACCATAACACTGTAGCAATCGCATCTTCCAGAAAAATGACAGGATGGATAATGAGAACCTTTAAAACCAGGGATGTCAAGCCCATGTTGACACTTTTCAGGTCGCTTGTTCTATCTAGGCTGGAATATTTGCTGCACACTAACTGCACCTTTCAAGGCAGGTGAAATTGCTGACCTAGAAAATGTACAGAGAACCTTCACAGCACGCATAACTGCAATAAACCACCTCAATTACTGGGAACGCTTGAAGTCCCTAAACCTGTACTCCCTGGAATGCAGGCGGGAGAGATACATTATTATATGCACTTGGAAAATCCTAGAGGGATTAGTACCAAACTTGCACACGAGTGTCACTCCAAACGAAAGCAAAAGACTCGGCAGACGATGTAACATCCCCCCAATGAAAAGCAGGGGTGCCACTAGCACGTTGAGAGACAACACAATAAGTGTCAGGGGCCCAAGACTGTTCAACTGCCTCCCAGCATACATAAAGGGGAATTACCAATAGACCCCTGGCTGTCTTCAAGCAGGCACTGGACAGGCCTGACCAGCCAGGCTGTGGTTTGTATGTTGGACTGCGTGCGGCCAGCAGTAACAGCCTGGTTGATCAATCTATGATCCAACATGAGGCCTGGTCACAGACCGGGCCGCAGGGGCATTGACCCCTGGAACTCTCTCCAGGTAAACTACTACCACCATTTTCAGTACTAATAGTACTGTAACTGCCACTACCACTTCCATGTTTTTCCCTCCATCTTCCTGACTTGTTTTCTGGTTTTCCTCGGCTTTTCTTACTCAAGTGTGACTTGATAATAGTTCAGAATGGACCGATATGTCATCATAAGTTTCCTCTCTTAAGTACAGGCTATTAGTAAATTTTTCCAGCCAGAGTACTGTGAATTTACTAAATAAAAATAATAATAATATTTATATTAAAACAATAATGAATAGGGGAGATGCTAGATGAGAAGGTGGAGGTCCTGGGAAGATTGTTAAATGTCTGAGCTTTGCTCAGACCTCTATAACAATTGTACTCAAAGATTTGTTAAATTATACCATGAATTAAGGAAAGATCATAGACTTCACCTTACAAAACAGACAAAGCAAATGTGATAGTAATTATGGACAAGGTAGATTATAGGGGAAAAATGAAGAAGGGAAGTAGTAATTTCATACATTAGGCAGGCAGGTATGATGACTTGTAGGAGTGAGGAAGCGCAAGATGAGAGTGATGGGGGTGAAGCACCTTGGAAATATGGGATTACAGATATTAAAAGCAGATGGTTTTGGAGAGGGATGGCACTTAAGGACTGGCAGAGAACATGCACAGATCCTTCATAATAAGTAAAACTGAGCAAAAGAGAGCGTAAGAACTATAATACAGTAAAATCTTTCAATAATGGATTTCTGCAATTTAAAAAAAAAAAAATGTTAGAATTACAGGAGTGCATTGTTCATACAGCAGGTTAGGTAGTGGACTACTGCTATAAATTGAAAGTGTTTTTTTTTTTTTACTTTCAAATGCACATAAAAGCACAATGACATGTTTACACTATCATATACTGTGTTACCTCGATATCTGAACTTAATCGGTTCCAGGAGGCTGTTCGAATACTGAGCTGTAAGAATATTGAATCACTTACGTATTGAGAATGTAGGCAATGGGGTCGAAGATGTATGGGGTAGATTTAAAAATGTAGTGTTAGAGTGTTCAGCAGAAGTTTGTGGTTACAGGAAAGTGGGTGCGGGAGGGAAGAAGAGCGATTGGTGGAATGATGATGTAACGAGAGTAGTAAGGGAGAAAAAGTTAGCATATGAGAGGTTTTTACAAAGTAGAAATGATGCAAGGAGGGAAGAGTATATGGAGAGAAAAAGAGAGGTTAAGAGAGTGGTAAAGCAATGTAAAAAGAGAGCAAATGAGAGAGTGGGTGAGATGTTATCAACAAATTTTGTTGAAAATAAGAAAAAGTTTTGGAGTTAGATTAATAAGTTGAGGCAGCCTAGGGAACAAATGGATTTGACAGTTAAAAATAGGAGAGGAGAGTTATTAAATGGAGAGTTAGAGGTATCGGGAAGATGGAGGGAATATTTTGAGGAGTTGTTAAATGTTGATGAAGACACGGAAGCTGTGATTTCGTGTATAGGGCAAGGAGGAATAACATCTTGTAGGAGTGTGGAAGAGCCAGTTGTGAGTGTGGGGGAAGTTCGTGAGGCAGTGGGTACAATGAAAGGGGGTAAGGCAGCTGGGATTAATGGGATAAAGATAGAAATGTTAAAAGCAGGTGGGGATATAGTTTTGGAGTGGTTGGTGCTATTATTTAATAAATGTATGGAAGAGGGAAGGTACCTAGGGATTGGCAGAGAGCGTGTATTGTTCCTTTGTATAAAGGAAAAGGGGACAAAAGAGAGTGCAAAAATTATAGGGGAATAAGTCTGTTGAGTGTACCTGGTAAAGTGTATGGTAAAGTTATTATTGAAAGAATTAAGAGTAAGACAGAAAGCAGGATAGCAGATGAACAAGGGGGCTTTAGGAAAGGTAGGGGGTGTGTAGACCAAGTGTTTACAGTGAAACATATAGGTGAACAGAATTTGGATAAGGGTAAAGAGGTTTTTGTGGCATTTATGGATTTGGAAAAAGCATATGATAGGGTGGATAGGGGGGCATTGTGGCAGATGTTGCAGGTGTATGGAATAGGAGGTAGGTTACTGAAAGCAGTGAAGAGTTTTTATGAGGATAGTGAGGCTCAGGTTAGTGTGTGTAGGAGGGAGGGGGACTATTTCCCAGTAAAAGTGGGCCTTAGACAAGTATGTGTGATGTCACCGTGGTTGTTCAATATATTTATAGATGGAGTTGTAAGAGAAGTGAATGCGAGGGTCTTCGCAAGAGGTGTGGGGTTAAAAGATAAAGAATCAAATACAAAGTGGGAGTTGTCACAGTTGCTTTTTGCTGATGACACTGTGCTTTTGGGAGATTCTGAAGAGAAGTTGCAGAGGTTGGTGGATGAATTTGGTAGGGTGTGTAAAAGAAGAAAATTGAACGTGAATATAGGAAAGAGTAAGGTGATGAGGATAACAAAAAGATTAGGTGACGAAAGATTGGATATCAGATTGGAGGGAGAGAGTATGGAGGTGGTGAATGTATTCAAATATTTGGGAGTGGACATGTCAGCAGATGGGTCTATGAAGGATGAGGTGAATCATAGAATTGATGAGGGAAAAAGGGTAAGTGGAGCACTTTGGAGTCTGTGGAGACAAAGAACTTTGTCCATGGAAGTAAAGAGGGGAATGTATGAGAGTATAGTTATACCAACACTCTTATATGGGTGTGAAGCATGGGGGATGAATGTTGCAATGAGGAGAAGGCTGGAGGCAGTGGATATGTCATGTCTGAGGTCAATGTGTGGTGTGAATATAATGCAGAGAATTCGGAGTTTGGAAATTAGGAGGTGCGGGATTACCAAAACTATTATCCAGAGAGCTGAGGAGGGGTTGTTGAGGTGTTTCGGACATGTAGAGAGAATGGAACGAGACAGAATGACTTCGAGAGAGTATAAATCTGTAGTGGAGGGAAGGCGGGGTAGGGGTCGGCCTAGGAAGGGTTGGAGGAAGGGGGTAAAGGAGGTTTTGTGTGCGAGGGGCTTGGACTTTCAGCAAGCATGTGTGAGCGTATTTGATAGGACGTGCTGTTGGAGTGTGAGCAAAGTAACATTTATGAAGGGATTCAGGGAAACCGGCAGGCCGGACTTGAGTCCTGGAGATGGGAAGTACAGTGTCTGCACTCTGAAGGAGGGGTGTTGTTGCAGTTTTATAACTGTAGTGTAAAGCACCCCTCTGGCAAGACAGTGATGGAGTGAATGATAATTAAAGTTTTTCTTTTTCAGGCCACCCTGCCTTGGTGGGAATCGGCCGATGTGTTAATAATAAAAAAAAAAATAATAATAATTTCAAATCCTACCTTACTAACAGGCAGCAACCTCATCAATAAGACCACTGGATACTGGAGTACCACATGGAAGTGTCCTTGGTCCCCTGCTCTTCCTCTTATATATTAACCCTTTGACTGTTTCGGTCGAATATATACGTCTTACGAGCCAGTGTTTCGGATGTATATACAGTGGGCCCTCGGTTTTTGTTCACCTCCAAACTCAAACAATTATGTAAATGTATTTTTGTAAGAGCTTTTGTAAGTGTATTTTTGGGGTTCTGAAACGACTAATCTAATTTACATTTGTTCTTATGGGAACAAATTCGTTCGGTAATGGCACTGAAACAGCATTCTGGAATGAATTTTCAATGAAAACCGAGGGTTCACTGTATACTCAAAAATTCTAGCGGCTTCAAATCAAGCGGGAGAAAGCTGGTAGGCCTACATGTGAGAGAATGGGTCTGTGTGGTCAGTGTGTGCTGTATAAAAAAAAATTCTGCAGCACGCAGTGCATAATGAGAAAAAAAAACCTCTGACAGTGTTTTTGGATTAAAACGTCGACTTTGAGGTGTATTTTCGTATAGTATTTATGGTTGTATTCTCTTTTACGTGGTCTCATTTGATTAAATAGAGATGATTTTGATTAGTTTCATGATGAAAACGACCTTGAAATGGAGCTCAAAGTAGCGGAAATGTTCGATTTTTGCCAATGTTCAAGAGTAAACAAATCACACCAAGCATCCAATACACGTCAACTGATGAGTCTAATATTCTTTCACGAGTGCACTGATATTATTTATACCATTTTTACAATAATGCAGTAGTCTGCATAATAGTACATAAATCTATTTTTTGTGTGAATAAAAAATCAAAATAGAAAGCAAGAGTAATATAAGAGGGGCCTAAAGACATGACTAATGAACAGAGAAAATCTTATTTTAGTGCCAGGATGTCTGCATTGTTTATTCTGGACCCTATTTTGAAATTGACATCTTTTTTATTTTGCATGAAATTGGCCAAATTGCCAATTTCTGACCACTTTATTGGCTAGTTGAAATCGGTAAATTGTCGGTTTCTTGTACTCAATCGATAGAACAAATGGAGTGCTAAAGAAATTGCTATGAGTTTGGTCGACTGGAACAATGGAATTGGCCAAAAATAGGGCTCAAACTCGGTGAAATCGCCGATGCGTATATATCGCCGAGATCACTAACTTTGCGAGAGCGTAATTCCGTAAGTTTTCCATCAAATTTGGTGTCATTACCATCGGGAAAAGATTCTCTATCATTTCATAAGAATTTTTTTTTTTTTTTTTAAATATTATGGGACGCCAGGAGACACTTCAGGATTTGGGGTTGCGACAGTCAAAGGGTAAATGATCTTCCTAATGTTTCACAACACCTTAAACCTATTCTCTTTGCTGACGATACAACTTATGTCATCTCCCACCCTAATCTTACCTCACTCAACACTATTGTTAACGAAGAACTAGTAAACCTGGATGACTGCTAATAAACTTACACTTAATACTGACAAAACCTTCTACATTCTGTTTGGGAACAAAACAGGTGTTGCCCAGCTGAACATAATGACTGACAACACTCTTATTGCTAAACATAATGAGGGCAAATTCCTGGGCCTGCACCTTGACAGCAACCTGAAATTCAACGCCCATATCCAACAAATAAAAAAAAATCTTGGGATCCTCTCCAAGATACGTTACTATGTATCTCACACTATACTATTCACTCATCTATCCCTACCTCACCTATGCTATTTGTGCCTGGGGATCAACAGAAGCAACTCACCTAAAGCCAATAATAACTGAACAGAAAGCCGCAGTAAGAATTATCATGTAATCCAATGCAAGACAACACACACCCCCACTCTTCAAAGACCTAAACCTACTCACCATACAGAACATTCACACCTACTATTGTGCAACCTACATTTACAGAACCATACATTCTAATATTAACCCTGAACTAAAACACTTTCTTGATAGTTGCAACAGGACACACAGAGACAATACCAGACACAAAAATCTCTATGACATTCCCCACGTCCAGCTAAACCTCTACAAAAATTTGATGTACACATAAAAGGGCCTAAAATCTGGAACTCCCTGCCTGAAAACTACCGTTAAAAAACATCTCATCTCCCTAACACACCCCATCATCAGCTAACCAAATGAAAACCACCTAATTCTCTTTTTGTATCATGAACACATCCAAAAAAAACAGTATTACTCTTGTTATCTGTAATTCCCCCTAGTTTACACTTACACTCACCCAAATGACTGTAAACATAAAATTCCTAATACAGTGGACCCCTGGATTACGATGGTGTCGGATAACGATAAATTCAGAAGACGATACATTTTTCCATAAAAATAATGGTTCGGTAAACGATGATCTGCTCGGAAAACGCTATTCGTCTTGGATGCGTACACAGCACAACGCTCCATCCAGAGTCAGTGTGCCACTGTTTGCCAGCGAGTGAGCGCCACCCCTGCCACCCACGCATTCATACCATACATTTTGTCATTATTCCATTGTTTTTAGTGCTTGCAACTGCTAAATAAGCCACCATGGGCCCAAAGAAAGCTCCTAGTGCCAGCCCTGTGGTAAAGGGCTGAGAGGGGAGAATGTTTCTTCTTAAGTGATTCAGTGATTCTACGATATGTTATAATACTAAAGCAACAGGAGTTGATAAAGGCTATAGCACCAGCCAGCAATAAAGTGTAGCATTAACAGTGTAGCAAGTAAGTTAAGCGATTAAGCGATAGAAAAATGACGACACAAAACTAAACTCCTCCAATGTTGTTGGAGTATTATAGGGCGACTGACAACACCGCCGTATGTCTGGCGGCCATCACTATTTAAGGTGTATCTTTCAGTGACCCTTATACACCCAACAACAAACACTACAACACCAGTCCTCGCATTCGTAATGATATTTTATTCATTCTAGAGTATATGTCATGTTTCTATGTTATTAATATTGTTTATTATGTCATATTAGATGAATTATGATAGATAAATAAGCCATAGAGTTTATATTAGTGTCATTTTGAAGGACTCTTGTCCTGTCCACAAACACACACCCCTGTCGAAGGCACAATTCCAAACATTCGCCAGAAACAGAACTCTCTGGAACACTTTTTTGAGTAACAGGGGTCCAGTGACTCTCAAGCTGGTCCTAGTGGCATTAAAAAACAAAGAAGGGAAAAGGACTTGGTACCTGAAGTATTAATGGAAGGGGATTCCCCTTCCAAACACTAGCAACTACTCCTTCCTCTCCCCTCCTTCCATCTTCCACACATCAACAACTCTTCAATAAAGGTAAGTGTGAAGTTTTTACTGTTTTATGTACTTTATATCTCATTCTTTTCTGTGTAATTTAATGTGGAAACAATATTTATTTTAATACTTTTGGGTGTCTGAAACGGATTAATTGAATTTCCATTATTTCTTATGGGGAAAATAGATTCGGATTACATTATTTTCGGTTTAAGTTAAGCCCTCTGGAACGGATTAATCACGTAATCCGTGGGTCCACTGTACAGTGGAACCTCCACTAACGAGTTTAATCCGTTCCGTGACCTTGCTCGTATCTGGATTTGCTCGTTTGCAGAGTCAATTTTCCTCATTTAAATTAACTGAAATGGAATTAATTCATTCCAGTGGAATTCCAGGCAGCATAACATACTTCAATAATTTCTCTAATATCAACTCTATGGCTTATTTATCTATCACAATTCATCAAATATGACAAACAATATAAATAACATAGAAACCTGATATATACTCTAGAATGAATAAAATATGTCATTATATATGTGGCGGCGTCGGCGGCCGACGAGAGTTTGTCTGGAGACAGGACAAAATACTCCTTGAATATTTCGCTATCTTCAACTCTACGGCATATTTATCTATCACAACTCATTTAACCCTTTGAGGGTCGGTCATGTACAAGTACGTCATTGCAGCCTAAATTCTAGCGCCTTTAAATCTGGTGAAAGAAAGCTGGCAGGCCTACACATGAAAGAATGGGTCTGCGTAGTCAGTGTGTGCAGTATAAAAAAAATCCTGAAGCACACAGTGCATAATGAGAAAAAAAAACTTTAACCTTTTTTTTTTAATCTGCGACTTTCCAGTGTATTTTCGTATGGTATTTATGGTTGAATTCTCGTTTTCTTGGTCTCATTTGATAGAATGGAAGATATATTACAGAAATAGATATGATTTTGATTGGTTTCACGAAGACAAGTACCTTGAAATTGAGCTCAAAATAGCGAAAATAATAGATTTTTGCCAATGTTCAAGAGTAATCAAATCATGCCACACATCCAATACACTTCAACTGGTGATTCTAATATTCTTTCACAAGTGCGCTGATATTATTTATACCGTTTTTACAATGATGCAGTAGTATACATAACAGAAAATCTTCTATTTTCTGTGAGAATAAAAATTCAAAATGGAAAGCAAAAGTAATGTAAAAGGGACCTGGAGACGTGACTAATGAACAGATAAATTGTTATTTTAGTACCAGGAATGTCTGTCTTGTTTATTCTGGACCCTATTTTGAAATTGGCATCTTTTGAAATTTGTGTGTAATTGCCCAAACTGCCAATTTCTGACCATTTTATTGGGTAGTTGAAATTGGTAAATGGGTGGTTTCTTGTACTCAATCGATAGAACAAATGGAGTTCTAGCAAAATAGCTATGATTTTGGTCTACTGGAACATTGGAATTGGCTGAAAATAGGGCTCAAACTGGGCGAAATCGCTGATGCGAAAATATCTTCGAGACTGCTAACTACGCGAGAGCATAATTCCGTAAGTTTTCCATCAAATTTTATACTTTTGGTGTCATTATGACTGGAAAAAGATTCTCTATCATTTCATAAGAAAAAAAAAAAAATTCCGAAAATTTTTCGTTTGGGAGAGGGCCTCTCGACCCTCAAAGGGTTAATATGACATAATAAACAATATAAACAACATAGAAACCTGATATATATATACTCTAGAATGAATAAAATATGTCATTATATATGTGGTTGCGTCGGCTGCCGACGAGAGTTTGTCTGGAGACAGGACAAAATACTCCTTGAATATTACGTTATCATCATCTCTACAGCTTATTTATCTATCACAATTCATCTAATATGACATAATAAACAATATAAATAACATAGAAACCTGATATATACTCTAGAATGAATAAAATATGTCATTATGTGACAAGTGGAGGCAGCCATAACCGCTCCAGCATTGTTGTGGTATTCAATGCCATCTAGTGACAGCCTTTCGAAGCTGTCCATTATTATAATTATTATTATATAGTAAATTATTATTATTATAAGTATTATTATACAGTGGACCCCTGACTTGCGGTCGGTCTGAGTATTGGTCAGTTCGAGTTTCGATTGCTTTTTTCGGTCCAATTTTTCCCCGCAAACCGGTCATTCCCCCGACTATCGGTCCGGGTACCAGACCTGTCCGCCTGCCCACGCTTGCGTGCCTCACCGTGAAGGTGTCGTGAGCCCAGTCTAGCTTTGTTTACCATTGAGAGAACATTACCCAGCGCACTCATTCAAACATTTCACAATAAATTTATTGTGTTTATTGCTGGTTTAGTGATTGTCACTGTGAAATAAGTCACCATGGGTCCAAAGAAGCTTCCTAGTGGCACCCCTGTGGTAAAGAAAGTGAGGAACACCATCGAACTGAAGGAGATAGTAGAAAAATATGAGAGTGGCATACGTATGAGTGAGCTTGCCTTGCCAGGATGTACAACAAAAACCAATCTACTATCACCTCTATCCTGGCAGAGAGAAAAGAAATCAAGGAAGCTAATGTTGCAAAAGGTGTTGACATGTTTGCCAAAAATAGACCACAAATAGTGGATGAGGTTGAGAAATTGTTGGCAGTGTAGATCAATGAAAAACAGATAGCGGGTGATACTGTTTCAATGGCGATAATTTGTAAAAAGGCAAGGCAGTTGCACGCAGATCTTGTAAAGACAATGCCTGGAACCAGTGATGATGTTAGTGAGTTTAAGGCCAGCCAATGCTGGTTTGACAGATTTAAAAAATGTAGTGGCATACACAGTGTTGTAAGGCATGGTGAGGCAGCCAGTTCAGACAAAAGTGCTGCTGAAAAGTTTGTGAGTGAATTTAAGGGGTTCGTAGACACTGAAAAATTCGAACCCCAACAAGTGTTTAATTGTGATGAAACAGGCCTGTTTTGGAAGAAAATGCCAAACAGGACCTACATTACTCAGGAGGAAAAGGCACTGCCAGGACACAAGCCTATGAAAGACAGGCTAACTCTCATGCTGTGTGGTAATGCTAGTGGGGATTTTAAAGTGAAGCCTTTACTGGTGTATCACTCTGAAAATCCCAGAGTGTTCAAGAAACACAATGTGAACAAGAATAATTTGTGTGTTTTGGAAGGCTAACACTAAGGCATGGGTCACAAAGGCAATTTTCCTGGAATGGCTCACTGGAGTGTTTGGCCCCAGTGTGAAAAAATAAATACAGGAAAAGAAATTGTGCCACTCAAGTGCCTCCTGCTACTGGACAATGCTCCTGCTCATCCTCACAACTTGGAAGAGTACTATTTGTCTGAGAACTTCAGTTTTATAACAGTGAAGTTCTTGCCTCCTAACACCACTCCTCTCCACCAGCCCATGGACCAGCAGGTCATTTCTAACTTCAAAAAACTGTACACAAAAGCAGTGTTTCAAAAGTGATTTGAAGTGACCTCGGACACTAATTTGACCCTAAGAGAGTTCTGTAAAGATCACTTCAGTATCCTCCATTGCATAGGCCTTATAGGTAAGGCTTGGGAGGGAGAGACTTTAAGGACTTTGAACTCTGCTTGGAGACAACTGTGGCCGGATTGTGTCCAACAGAGGGATTTTGAAGGGTTTGAGGCTGAGCCTGACCCTGATGACCCTGTGCCCGTTGTGGAAAGTATTGTGGCATTGGGCAAGTCCCTGGGGTTGGAGGTGAGTGACGAGGATGTGAAAGAGTTGGTGCAGGACCACAGGGTAGAGCTAACCACTGAAGAGCTGCAAGAGCTTCATCTCCAACAGCATCAGACCACAGTAGAAGAAATTGCTTCATAAGAGGAGGAAGATGGACAGGGTGAGGTAACTTCTTCAGAGATTAAGGAAATTTGTTCTATGTGGACTAAGGTGCAGACATTTGTTGAAAAACACCACCCTGAGCAAGCTGAAACAAGCCATATCTGCAACATGTTCAATGACAAAACCTTGTCCCACTTCAGGAAAATGTTAAAGAGAAACAGACCTCTCTGGACAGTTATTTTGTGCAACAGGGGTCTAGTGACTCTCAAGCCGGTCCTAGTAGCATTAAAAGACAAAGAAGGGAAGCAACCCCAGAGAGGGACTTGTTACCTGAAGTCCTTATGGAGGGGAATTCCCCTTCCAAACACTAAGCCCTCGCTCTGTCCTCCTCCCTATCTTCCAGATGCCAGCAAGCCTCTTCAATAAAGGTAAGTAAATGTTATTTATTATTATTTCTTGTTATTATGTGTTTTGTGTATGTAAAACTATAGTTAATCTTTACAAAATTAATTTTTTGTTAATACAGTGGTACCCCGGTTTACGATATTTTTTCATTCCAGAATGCTGTTCAAGTGCCATTACCAAACGAATTTATCTCCTTAAGAAAAGTTGTAAAATAGACTAGTCCTTTTAGACCCCCAAAATTACACTTACAAAAGCATTTAAAAAAATAAACTTACATAAAAGGGTGAGTTTGGGGACCATCGTAAACCGGGGTACCACTGTATTTTTGGGTGTCTGGAAAGGATTAATTGTATTTACATTATTTCCTATGAGAAATAATGGTTCGACTTTCGGCCAGTTCGAGTTAAGGCCTAGCTCCTGGAACAGATTAGGGCCAATACTCGGGGGTCCACTGTACCTCCAACAACATTGGAAGAGTTTTGTGTCGTCCTTTTTCTATCACTTAATCACTTAACTTACTTGCTACACTGTTAATGCTACACTTTATTGCTGGCTGGCTGACGCTATAGCCTTTATCGACTCCTGCTGCTTTAGTATTGTACATATCGTAGAATCACTGAATCACTGAAGAAGGCACATTCTCCCCTCTCTTCCTCCTCCACTTTGGTACTTTGCTACGAGTTCTTTCTTGAATTCTATAGTGTTTCTCACCTTCTTTACCATAGGGCTGGCACTAGAAGCTTTCTTTGGGCCCATGGTGGCTTATTTAGCAGTTGCATGCACAAAAAATAATAGAATATTATGAAATGTATCGTATGAAAGCGTGGTGTGATGGTCACTCGCTTAGACTCAATGGCACACTGACACTGAGTAGCCTTTGTGTGTGCGTTGACACTGGGAGGCCGCATAAATGCGTTCCAGACGACCGACGATTGGTGAGGCAAATGATGATATGCGAGGCAATATTTTGATGAAAAAACATTATGATTAGCGAAATTTACGAAATCCGATGCTTATGATATTTGGGGGTCCACTGTACTGTATTAGTCTGCCCGAAATGCCTAGGCATGCTAGTGGCCTTCTTTGTAATAAATATTTTTCAACATGTAAACCATACATTAATACCAAAAAAGGCACAATACCGTAACTGGAACAATACACACACAACCCGCACATAGAAAAGAGGAGCTTACGACGACGTTTCGGTCCGACTTGGACCATTTACAAAGTCACACTAACATAAATGACAGGTGGAAGGGGTTATATACAGGCAGGCAGACAGGGAAGGGCACAAGAAAGTGGTGGGGTAATAGTGGAAGTAGTAGTAGTGGAGTCAGTCATATTCTAGGAAAGGAGCACTGCAATGAAGCTGGCGGCCCGCATAGGGTAAGGACAAGAACACAGAGGGGGGGAAATGAAAATAAAATAAAGAAGGACAAATACAAGGCACAAGAAAAGAAAGAAAACTCAGAGGAGAAAGAAGAAAGAGGAGAAGGGGGAAGAGATAGAAGGAATCAGGTTAAGTCACTGGTGTTCTGAAGTTTGGAGCATTTAACAATGTAATGGGAGAGGAAAGCATCTACAGAGACAAAGCCAGGGATAAGATTCATACAGGGAAAGTTGTATATAAGGGAGGATTCAACCAGACGGCGACTGTGAAAGTTGGACGTAGGGTAGACAGTTTTAGCAGAAGACCAATCAATAGGATGACTGTGATCTCTGACATGACAGAAAAGAGCATTATTAGTGTCAGCAAGCCTAACACTATTTTTGTGCTCCCTAAGTCTGTCAGAAAGAGATCAGCCAGTTTCTCCAAAGTACTGAAGAGGACAGGAGGAGCAAGAAATAGAGTAGACACCAGGAGAATCTATAGAGGGTTAGTGTGATTTTGTAAATGGTCCAAGTCGGACCAAAACTTCGTCGTAAGCTCCTCTTTTCTATGTGCCGGTTGTGTGTGTATATAAACCACACATTGTAAGCTTTACAAGGAAATAAAGATTTTGATTTTTTATTTTATCCATAAGAAATGTAAATTGGATCTGTTCAAGACCCCAAAAAATTACCAATTATAAAACATTTCACTTAAAAATATTGCTTAACCCTTTCGGGGTCGGTGCTGTACTAGTACGTTTTACGCGCCAGGGTCGGTGCCATACTAGTACGCGTAAATTCTAGCAGCCTCAAATTAAGCAGGAAACGGCTGGTAGGCTTAGAGGTGAGAGAATGGATCTGCGCGTGGTCAGTGCACAGTAGGAAAAACATCGGGCACCCAGTGGTGCATTGTGGGAACACCATTTCAGTACACCTTGTCCACCATGCCTCGCAGCAAGAAACACCTTACTCCTCAGCAAATTGGGACACTTTTGTTCCCCAGTGACAGTTCTAATACTGATGGGGGAGTCAATGAAGGTGACTTTCAAGGTTTTGAGGAGGTTGTGACCGAAACTAACGACCATGATACCGGTAATAGTGAGGAAAACATAGACGACCCTCAACCTTCCACCTCTGGTGCTGTGGCGTCTTGTTCACGTTTAGTTTTACCAGAATGAAGGAGGAAACTCTTATTTACCCATATCCAGGACTCAGATGTGAGCAATGGGGATGATAGTGATAGTGAATATGAAATCCAAGCTCTTCAAAACAGTTCCAGTAGCGAGAGTGAAGTGGAATACGTATTCGCCAGTGAAACATCAGTATATACGATGGTATATGCACTCTGGTAGTGTACCATATGCTTTTCCAAGGGTTAGGAGTACATCTCGGAGTACGTACATCCCGTGGGCGAACAACAGGCACAGATAGTGAAAACGAAGATGATAGTGTTGCAATTGGGATGAGAAACGTTGATGTGGCAGGAGATGGTAGTGGTTATAGTGGTGCCAGCCGTTAGGCACCAGCAGTGGGCCATGCTGTTACCCACACCGCTGAGTCAGCTCAGCTACAACAAAGGCCACCCTCACCCACCCCCACAACCACAACCTCCACTCCCACAACACCTACAACCACCTGTCAATATCCAGTACCCACCAGTAGACCGCACCTGGGATTGGCAGGAAGCTGACAATTTTCTTCCCAATCCCCATCAGCTTGATGAAAGTCAAAGTGGAATACGCCCATCTTGTACACTTGGGAACAATGCCACTGAACTGGAATGTTTTGAATTATTCCTTAACGAACCCCTGATGTGCTACTGTTACATATGCTACACTTCTCAGACAAAACCAGGCCTGACAGAAATGACAGGTTATATAAGATTAGGAGTGTGTTTCTGTATCTGAAAGAGAAATTCAATATGTATTTTTATCCCTTCAGGAAGCTTGTTATTGATGAGTCTTTGATTCTGTTCAAAGGTAGACTATTGTTCAAGCAGTATATACCAAGCAAGAGGAAACGCTTTGGTATAAAGTTGTTTGTGCTTTGTGATTGCTACAGTGGTCTTGTATTGGATATTATTGTGTACACTATAATAGGGTTAGGAGTACATCTCGGAGTACGTACATCCCGTGGGCGAACAACAGGCACAGATAGTGAAAACGAAGATGATAGTGTTGCAATTGGGATGAGAAATGTTGATGTGGCAGGAGATGGTAGTGGTTATAGTGGTGCCAGCCGTTAGGCACCAGCAGTGGGCCATGCTGTTACCCACACCGCTGAGTCAGCTCAGCTACAACAAAGGCCACCCTCACCCACCCCCACAACCACAACCTCCACTCCCACAACCCCTACAACCACCTGTCAATATCCAGTACCCACCAGCAGACCGCACCTGGGATTGGCAGGAAGCTGACAATTTTCTTCCCAATCCCCATCAGCTTGATGAAAGTCAAAGTGGAATACGCCCATCTTGTACACTTGGGAACAATGCCACTGAACTGGAATGTTTTGAATTATTCCTTAACGAACCCCTGATGTGCTACTGTTACATATGCTACACTTCTCAGACAAAACCAGGCCTGACAGAAACGACAGGTTATATAAGATTAGGAATGTGTTTCTGTATCTGAAAGAGAAATTCAATATGTATTTTTATCCCTTCAGGAAGCTTGTTATTGATGAGTCTTTGATTCTGTTCAAAGGTAGACTATTGTTCAAGCGGTATATACCAAGCAAGAGGAAACGCTTTGGTATAAAGTTGTTTGTGCTTTGTGATTGCTACAGTTGTCTTGTATTGGATATTATTGTGTACACTATAAGTAATACATTGCAAGATACCAGGAAGTTACTGGGTATCTCTGGTGATGTGGTTAGAATAATGATGGAACCATATCTTGGTAAGGAGCATATATTATATACTGATAACTGGTACACAAGCCCCTTACTCAGTGATTTTTTGTGAGTGAACATGACAGATGTGTGCGGTACAGTGCGTGGAAATTGTGAGCATATGCCTAGGTTTGATACAGGCACTCGTAGAGGTCAGGTGCAGGCGTTTGCTGCCAATGACATCATGGCATTTCAGTGGCATGCCAAATGAGATGTCACACTGTTGTCATCAGTTCACCCTAATGAAATGGCAGACACTGGCAGGCAGAATAGAGAAACCAGTGAACCCATTCTAAAACCTGCAGCTGTGATGAACTACACCCTCAATATGCATTCAGTGGACAAATGTGACATGCAGATTGGGTTTGCTGATTGTGTTCGCAATAGTTATAAGTGGTACATAAAACTCTTTTTCCATATTCTGGACATTTCCATGCTCAATGCTTATAATATGTATAAGATGAGGACCAGAAACAAACCACCATATGGCAAATTTTGTTTGTCTGTGATCAGACAAATAATCACCAAGTACCAAGGAGAAACACCTGCAATAGAAAACCGCCCACGAAATTACCAACAACTACCCTCTCGTCTGAGGCCTGGTGATCACTTCCTAATGAAACTGCCTGCTACTGCTTGCAAGAAAAAGGCTCAGAAGAGGTGTTATGTCTGTGCACATACAAAAAGACGCCAACAACAATGCATAGACACTTGTTTTATGTGTGAGGAGTGTGAAACACCACTGTGCATGACACCATATTTCAAAGACTTCCACAGGCTGCAGAACTTCTAGGAACATGTCCAGTGACTCTATACATGTATGTGTATATATATATATGACTGAAAAATAGTAACAACAATATTTTACATTGTTAGTTTTTGTAAATACAGTATGTTTTGTAAACAATCTAATGAGAACAAAGTTTGTGCGGTTAATGTGTAGTATACGAGCGAATATTTGAAAAACAACACTTATTTTGGTCTCACAGGCCATAAAAGTTATTTGAAAAAAAAAAAGATAAAAAAGAAAAGAAAGCAACTAAAAACACTAAATAAAAGTTTACCGGGTGACCAGCAGTCAGCGATGTTGCCGTAAGCGGTTCAATTTCTGTCAACTTCAAGCCTCTATATCTCGTTAAGTATTGATTGCAAAAATTTTTTTAGCCTATTAGATTTAGAAGAAAAAAAACTATCATTTCCTAAGAAAAAATAATTGACCCCAATGGAAATAAGTCACTCTGTCTGACTTTTTTGGGTTATCCTAGGTTTTCTACACATATGCTGCTATGTATGATAATCTATGAAACTGTATTTGTGTATATTTACCTGAATAAACTTACTTATTTCTTTTTCAAATATTTTTCGACCCTGAGAACGAGTTTCCGAGAGGGGCCTGTCGACCCTCAAAGGGTTAAACCTGTATACAGTGGACCCCCGAGTTTCGTAAAAACTTCACTCCTGAAGTCTGCTCAAGTGCCATTACCGAACGAATTTACTCCCTTAAGGAAAAATGTCACGTAGGTTAGTCTATTTCAGACCCCCAAAAATACTTTTCCACAAGCACTTACAATATTATACTTACATAAATGTACGATTTCCGGGGTTTACGAAACTCGGGGGTCCACTGTATATTTCTTCTTTCAACACGTCGGCCGTTTCCCACTGAAGCGGGGTGGCCCAAAAGGAAAAACGAAACGTTCTCCTTTTACATTTAGAAATATATACAGGAGAAGGAGTTACTAGCCCCTTGCTCCTAGCATTTTAGTCGCCTCTTACGACACGCATGGCTAACAGAGGAAGAATTCTGTTCTACTTCCCCATGGAGATAAGAGGAAATAAGAACAAGAACTAGTAAGAAAATAGAAGAAAACCCAGAGGGGTGTGTATATATATGCTTGTACATGAATGTGTAGTGTGACCTAAGTGTAAGTAGAAGTAACAAGACATACCTGAAATCTTGCATGTTTATGAGACAGAAAAAAGACACCAGCAATCCTACCATCATGTAAAACAATTACAGGCTTTCGTTTTACACTCACTTGGCAGGACGGTAGTACCTCCCTGGGCGGTTGCTGTCTACCAACCTAGTATTACCTAGAATAATAATATTTGCCTGCACAAAATCATATATGAAAGCTACAAAAAAAAATAAATACATGCAATAAATAAAAATTTAATAGCACTTTACCTTTACTGAGGTGTGCTGATGGCCTAAGAGGAAAGTGGAGAGATGTTATTGTTTGGAAAGGGTGTCACCTTCCATAAAAACATCAGGTAACTGCCTGTCTGGTGTTTTTTCTCTTTTCTGCCTCTGTGCAGCAGCATTTGAAGATGATGGGGATTCACTAGCATTTGATTTTTTCTTTGCTAAAGAAGCTGTCCAATGTTGTCTGCTTTCGACGACTTTTCAAAATTTGTCTGAAGTTGTCGACAACATTGTCATAGAACAGGTTGATCCTCCTATTCACACCAGTAATGTTAGGATGCCATTTTTCCACCAGGATCTGTGTTTACCTGGAGAGGGTTCTGGGGGTCAATGCCCCCGCAGCCTGGTCTGTGACCAAGCCTCATGGTGGATCAGGGTCTGATCAACTAGGCTATTACTGTTAGTCACACGCAAACCGACGTACGAACTGCAGCCTGGCTGGTCAGGTACTGACTTTAGGTGCCTGTCCAGTGCATGCTTGAAGACAGCCAGGGGACTATTGGTAATCCCCCTTATGTATGCTGGGAGGCAGTTGAACAGTCTTGGGCCCCTGACACTTATTTTGTTGTCTCTTATCTTGCTAGTGGCACCCCCTGCTTTTCATTGGGGGGATGTTGCATCGTCTGCCAAGTCTTTTACTTTCATAGAGAGTGATTTTCGTGTGCAAGTTTGGTACTAATCCCTCTAGGATTTTCCAAGTGTATTTGATCATGTATCTCTCCCGCCTGTGTTCTAGGGAGTACAGGTTGAGGAACTTCAAGCGTTCCCAGTAACCAAGGTGTTTTATCGGTTATGCGTGCCGTGAAGGTTCTCTGTACATTTTCTAGGTCAGCAATTTTGCCTGCCTTGAAAGGTGCTGTTAGTGCACAGCAATATTCCAGCCTAGATAGAACAAGTGACCTGAAGAGTGTTATCATGGGCTTGGCATCCCTAGTTTTGAAGGTTCTCATTATCCATCCTGTCATTTTTCTAGCAGATGCGATTGATACAATGGTATGGTCTTTGAAGGTGAGATCTGACATGATCACTCCCAGGTCTTTTACATTAGTTTTTCACTCTATTGTGTGGTTGGAATTTGTTTTATACTCCGATGTAGTTTTGACTTCCTCACATTTTCCATGTCAGAGTACATAGCATATAAACATGATACATACACCCACAGAATAAAAATTGACAAATATGATATTTGTTTACCAAGCGACTTTGTAGGAGTCGGAAGAATTATGTTTTCTCTAGTCAAACACTGAGGGATAACTGTAGAAAAATATTCCTTTCATATGCCTTCAATCTACATATATATATAGCTATTCATGACCCTTGTGGGTTTAGCGCTTCTTTTTTATTATGATGATAATAATAATAATACTATCATTAACTCTAAATATAGTGTGTTGCATGAGAATGGGAGTGTTGCTGTTTGTTTATTTTGTACTAACTTGTACACAATGTAAGAGTACAGTGGACCCCCGAGTTTCGAAAGGTTCTTACTTCGTAAACATCGTGTTTCGTAAGCTTTTTACGACTTCGAGAATCGTAAAACCGCTCGTGTTTCGTAACGTATTAAGACCTGTCCGCCTGCTCCGCGCCTGCGCGGGACGCAGGACGCCGCCAGTGAAGCGTTGTTTACCATTGAGAGAACATTACCTAGCGCGCTCTTTCAAACATTCACACTACATTTGGTGTTTTTTTTGGTGCTTTAGTGATTGTCACTGTGAAATAAGTCACTATGGGTCCAAAGAAGCTTCCTAGTGGCACCCCTGTGGTAGCATTCATGGAGGGAGTGTAGCATTCATGCAGGGAGTGTAGCAGGCATGCAGGGAGTTTAGCATTCATGCAGGGAGTGTAGCAGCCATGCAGGGAGTTTAGCAGGTATGCAGGGAGTGTAGCATTCATGCAGGGAGGTTAGCATTCATGCAGGGAGTGTAGCAGCCATGCAGGAGTTTAGCAGGTATGCAGGGAGTGTAGCATTCATGCAGGGAGTTTAGCATTCATGCAGGGAGTGTAGCATTCATGCAGGGAGTGTAGCATTCATGCAGGGAGTGTAGCAGGCATGCAGGGAGTATAGCAGGCATGCAGGGAGTGTAGCATTCATGCAGGGAGTGTAGCATTCATGCAGGGAGTGTAGCAGGCATGCAGGGAGTGTAGCAGGCATGCAGGGAGTGTAGCAGACATGCAGGGAGTGTAGCAGGCATGCAGGGAGTGGGGATTTCCCTTCGTAGAGGCTGAAGAATTCCTCCCCCAACAAGTGTTTAATTGTGATGAAACAGGCCTGTTTTGGAAGAAAATGCCCAAGAGGACCTTCATTACTCATTACTCTATCTTCTAGATGCCTGCAACTCTTCAATAAAGGTAAGTAAATGTATATATATATATATATTGTTTTTAATTATTTTATATGTGAATATTTTTTGTGGAACGGATTAATTGTATTTACATTATTTCTTATGGGAAATAATGGTTCAAATTTCGAAAACTTTGTGTTAAGTACTAGCTCCTGGAACGGATTAATTACGATACTCGGTGGTCCACTGTACAGTGGTACCTTGAGTTACGATATTTTTTTCGTTCGAGAATGCTGTTCAAGTGCCATTACCAAACGTATTTATCCCCATAAGGAATAATGTAAAATAGACTAGTCCTTTTACACCCCCAAAAATATACTTACAAAAGCATTTAAAAAAATAAACTTACATAAAGAGCGATTTTGGGGACCATCGTAACTCGAGGTACCACTGTATTTGTATTGTGAGATAATTATTATTATAATAAAAAAATTATTTTGATGTAAAAGTTTCACAAACTCTTACAAACGTATGTGAATGAACTAAAAGTGGACACGTATTAATCGCATTCATTTCGCCTGACCGAGTGATCGCCCACTACCTGTTCAGTTTGTTTTTTTACCTTATCTGAACTCCGTATCTCGTTCTCTCTCTCTCGTTTACTCTTTCGTTAACTAGTTGGCTCTCATTGACTATGGCGTCTAAGCTTAGTTGTGATAATAAGAGGAGTCGTAAGCCTCTTACTTTAAGTGCCAAGTTAGAAATGATTAAATTCAGTGAACTGACTTTTTTGGGTTATCATAGGTTCTCTACGCATATTCTGCTATGTATGATAATCTATGTAACTATTTGTGTATACCTGAATAAACTTACTAACAAGGTATATGTTGATCGCTGAGATAGCCATCAAATACAGTTACATATAGCAGCATATGTGTAGAGAACAACCCAGGATAACCCAAGAGTGTACTCACCTAATTGTGGTTGCAGGGGTCGAGACTTAGCTCCTGGCCCTGCCTCTTCACTGACCGCTACTAGGTCCTCTCTCTCTCCCTACTCCATGATCTTTATTATACCTCGTCTTAAAGCTATGTATGGTTCCTGCCTCCACTACATCCCTTGCTAGACTATTCCACTTCCTGACTACTCTATGGCTGAAGAAATACTTCCTAACATCCCTTTGACTCATCCGAGTCTTCAACTAACACTTGCTAGGAGCTAATGCTGCTGGGGATTGCAAGTTAAAACCTATGATAATTTACAACTCAGAGAATCCTAGCGCCCTAAAGAACTATGCAAATGGTAGCCTCCCTGTTTAGTATAAATAAAATTCGAAAGCTTGGATGACTACTGATCTTTTCATAAATTGGTTCACAGACTATTTTAAGCCAATGTTAATACTTTAAGGTAAGTAATAAGTGTACTCTGTGTGTATCTTAGTTTTTATTGTGTTTTTTAATGCCTAGTGCTATTGTTAACTTAATATAAGTTAGTGTAAGCTTGTTGTCTGGCATTTATATGCATTTAGAAGTGGAAAAAATGGCGGTCTGCTTTTCGGCGATGTCTGCTTTACCCCTTTGGGGGTCCAAGGGGTCTCTCTGAAACTCGTTCTCAGGGTCCACGAATTTAAAAAAAAAAAAAAAAATCTTATGGAATGATAGAGAATCTTTTTCCGATCATAACGCCACAAAAATTATGAAATTTGATCGAAAACTAACGGAAGTATGCTTTCGCGAAATTAGCGGTAGCCATGACACTTACGCATCGGCGATTTCACCCACTTTGAGCCCTATTTTCGGCACATTCCAATGTTTTAGTCTACTAAAATTATAGCTATTTTGCTAGAACTCCATTTCTTCTATCGATTGAGTACAAGAAACTGCCTATTTACCAATTTCAACTACCCAAAATAGTGGTCAGAAAATGGCAATTTGGCCAATTTCAAACAAATTTCAAACGATGCCAATTTCAAAATAGGGTCCATAATAAACAAGGCAGATATTCCTGGCACTAAAATAACATCTTCTCTGTTCATTAGTCACGTCTCCAGGCCCCTCTTACATTACTTTTGCTTTCCATTTTGAATTTTTATTCTCACAAAAAAAATAGAAAATTTACTGTTATGTATACAACTGCATCACTGTAAAAATTGTATAAATAATATCAGAGCACTTATGCATGAATATTAGACTCGCCAGTTGATGTGTATTGGACGCATGGTGTGATTTGTTTACTCTTGAACATCGTCAAAAATCGAACATTTTCGCTACTTTGAGCTCAATTTCAAGGTACTTGTTATTGTCAAACCAATCAAAATCATCTCTATTTCTGTAATATATCTTCCATTCTATCAAATGAGACCAAGAAAACGAGAATACAACAATAAATACCATACGAAAATAGACTGCAAAGTCGCTGTTTTAAACCAAAAACATAGTCAGAGTTTTCCTTTCCTCATTATGCACTGTGTGGTGCAGGAATTTTTTTATACTGCGCACACTGACCGCACAGACCCATTCTATCACATCTAGGCCTAACAGCCTGTTTCTGCTTGATTTGAGGGCGCTAGAATTTAGGCGTACTAGTACGTCAATAACCCCAGTGCGTAAGACGTACTAGTACGACCAAAACCCCGAAAGGGTTAAGGCACTAGCATGGAACCTAACCTGCCGTATAAGTGGGGCCCTACTGTAATTGAAATTTCTCATCATTGAACTTCATATTGTTTTCTGCAGCCCATTTAAAGATTTGGTTGATGTCCACCTGAAGTCTTGCGGTGTCTTCAATGGAGGGCACTGTCATGCAAATTCGGGTGTCATCGATGCTGTGGCTTATATCCTTGTCTATGTCAGATATGAGGATGAGGAACAAGATGGGAGTGAGTACTGTGCCTTGTGGAACAGAGCTTTTCACCATAGATACCTCAGACTTTACTGTTTACTACTACTCTTTGTGTTCTGTCTGTTAATAAATTATAGATCCATCTACCAACTTTCATGCATTTTGTGCACTATTACACCATGATCACACTTGTCAAAGGCTTTTGCAAAGTCTGTGTATATTACATCTGCATTTTGTTTATCTTCTAGAGCATCCAGGCCCAATGGTAACACAGTTCCTTAATTTCTGCAGTGGATATGTTGCCCTTACTGCTTCCCCTCCTCTCTCAGAAGAAGAAATTTCCTCAACCACTTCTTGCTGCTACATGTGCAGGTTTTAACCCTTTCAGGGTTATTGACGTCCTAGTACGGCTTACGCGCTGGGGTTATTGACGTACTAGTACGCCTAAATTCTAGCGCCCTCAAATCAAACAGAAACAGGCTGTTAGGCCTAGATGTGATAGAATGGGTCTGTGCGGTCAGTGTGCGCAGTATAAAAAAATTCCTGCACCACACAGTGCATAATGAGGAAAAAAAACTGACCGTCTTTTTGGTTTAAAACAGCGAATTTGCAGTCTATTTTCGTATGGTATTTATTGCTGTATTATCGTTTTCTTGGTCTCATTTGATAGAATGGAAGATATATTACAAAAATAGAGATGATTTTGATTGATTTGACAATGACAAGTACCTTGAAATTGAGCTCAAAGTAGCGAAAATGTTCGATTTTGACGATGTTCAAGAGTAAACAAATCACACCATGCGTCCAATACACATCAACTGGCGAGTCTAATATTCATGCACAAGTGCTCTGATATTGTTTATACCATTTTTACAATGATGCAGTTGTATACATAACAGTAAATCTTCTATTTTTTTGTGAGAATAAAAATTCAAAATGATAAGCAAAAGTAATGTAAGAGGGGCCTGGAAACGTGACTAATGAACAGAGAAGATGTTATTTTAGTGCCAGGAATGTCTGCCTTGTTTATTATGGACCCTATTTTGAAATTGGCATCGTTTGAAATTTGTGTGAAATTGGCCAAATTGCCATTTTCTGACCACTATTTTGGGTAGTTGTAATTGATAAATAGGCAGTTTCTTGTACTCAATCGATAGAAGAAATGGAGTTCTAGCGAATTAGCTATAATTTTAGTAGACTAAAACATTGGAATTTGCAGAAAATAGGGCTCAAAGTGGGTGAAATCGCAGATGCGTAAATGTCATTCATACCGATAACTTCGCGAAAGCATAATTCAGTTAGTTTTCGATCAAATTTCATATTTTTTGTGGCGTTATGATCGGAAAAAGATTCTCTATCATTTCATAAGATTTTTTTTTTTTTAAATTCTTGGACCCTGAGAACGAGTTTCGGAGAGACCCCTTTGACCCTGAAAGGGTTAAAGTTCTTCTGTGGTGAGCTCATTCTTGTGATCCTCCACCAGCTCCTCTACATCCTCATCATTCATTTCCAAACCCATGGACTGGCCAAGAGAAACAATATCCTTCACTACAGGCTCTGCTTTAAAACCTTCAAAATCTCTGACACACAGTCTGGCCACAATTTCTTGTAGGTAAAGTTCATTTGTCGTGAAATAAACTTTCCCCAGGCTTTGTCTATTATGTTGTACAAGAATGGTATACAAAACAGGCAAGATGGAAAATTAAGACACGTGTGCAACACCTGGGTATCTTCATTGTAGACACTTCGCCATCCAGTGGCTTTATCAATACAAATTCTAGGACATAATTTGAAGGCAGTAGAACTATATACGTACAAAAGATGTGGTAATCAGTCCCTCAGCCTTGGAGTTGGTGTGAAGAGCACTGTAGTCAGGAAGATTCTGGAGCACAGGCAAGAAGGCTGGCGCATAGTCACTGGTAGACGGGATTCCCCGGTGGAAGTAGGTCATACCCAAAGGGATGGGTTAGTTGTAGTAGTAGATGTAGAAGCCGTGAAGAAGGTTATGTAGATGTTCTCTGAACCAAGATTCCATGATGTTGTACTGAATTTGTATTGATAAAGCCACTGGATGGCGAAACATCTACAATAAAGATACCCCAGATGCTGCACATGTGTCTTAATTTTCATTTTGTCTATTATCCTTAACCCGTTAACTGTCCAAACGTAGATCTACGTTTTCACTGCTAGCGCTCCAAATGTAGATAAACATTTTATTTTTCCCTGCCTCCAAAATTGGCACGATTGGCCTGAGATGCCTGGTCAGTATAGACTGGTTCCTAACATTCGGTGTGCATAGTATTAAAAAAAATCTGGGACCACATAGTACCCTGTGGGAGCACAAGTTAAAATGAGCGCCAACTACAGCAAACAGAATGGCAAACACCAGGGATTCACTAATGCCATATCATATTAACACTCCTTTTAAGAGGAAAGTGATGCTGACCGGAAATTTGGCTTTGAGATGGATGTGGCCACAAGTGGTTGAGGAAATATAAAAAATCTTAATAACCCATGTGCAACATTTGTGCCACATCCTTTCGATTATGATACCACTGGTAGTGTCATCCTGCCAGAATGTCCTATAACCTATGCCCTAAGTAAAGAGAAACAATTCTGGAACACGTGTAATATGTGTTCGGCAGGCTGGCTACCTGGATGATTGACTTTGGCTGTCTGTCTCTGTCTGTCTGTATCTATCTCACAGGTACACATAATTGCAGTTATCATACATAGTGTAAATTACCTAGGATAACCCAAAAAATCCAGACAAAGTACTATACTGTGCTTGTAGATATGTATAAGGCATAATAAGCATGACTGGCAAGTAATATGCATTTTTACTTGTTCAGGAATCAGACTTGATGACTCTGCATCGTGTGTAATACCTGTTGGTTCATTAGCAGCTCTCTCTGAAACAGAAAGAGACAGGCAGACAAAGACAGATAAGCAGAGACAGAGATAAACAGACAGACAGACACGTTTATGTGTAACAGTGTGACTGCACCATCAGCAGTGTAGAGTGATACTTATCTTATATCGTGCTTCAAGGAGTTTCATATACTCCAGCATGTCTAAAACATTGCTGGGACCTATAAATACTTTGTATATATTTCTAGACAACAGTATGTGACCAAGGCAGGTGAAAATGTTCACCTGTTGGAGTGTTTGTGACTATTTGATTACTATTTCAATATGTACCTAATATTAGTGTCAGAACAAAGATTGACTATAAAATCACAAGAACTGCTATAAATTGTAATCAGAACATAAAAATTATATAAATTAAAAAAAAAAAAAAAAAAAAAAAAAAAGGTATATCAGCAACATTTCTGTAAGCAGCAGGACTCCATGTTGCCATCAGGTGAGCATCCAGCACCAACTTCGTGCCCTTATATCTCAGTAAATACTGACCCTAATATTTCCCATAAGAAATAATGTAAATCCAATTAATCTGTTGCAGACACCCAAAAGTATTAACAAAAAATACATTTTATAGAGAATAACTATAGTTTTACATAAAGAAAAAAATGAGAAATAAATATAAAGGACTAATGAAATCGATAAATGAACATTTAATATCACTTTTACCTTTACTGAAGACTCTTGTTGGCATATGGAAGATGCGAGAAGGGAAGAGGGAGGAGGAGAGGTTATTGGTTGGAAGGGGAATCCCCCTCCATAAGGACTTCAGGTATCAAGTCCCCATCCGGGGTTACTTCCCTTCTTTATCTTTTACTGGCACTGGACCCCTGTCGCACAAAAAATCTGTCCAGACAGGTCTGTTTCTGGCGTTTCTTTAAGATTTGCCTAAAATGGGACAAGGCATTGTCATTGAACATGTTGGAGACACAGCTTGCAACAGCTTTGTTAGGGTGATATTTCTCCACAAAACTTTACAACTCACTCCACTTTGCACACATGTCCTTAATCACTAAAGAAGGCACATTCTCTCCTCTCTCTTCCTCCTCCTCTGAAGCAATTTCCTCAGCTGCGATCTGTTGCTGTTCCAGTTGAAGGTGTTGCAGCTCTTCAGTGGTTAGCTCTTCCCTGTGGTCCTCCACCAACTCTTCCACATCCTGGCCACTCACATCCAACCCCATGGACTTCCCCAAAGACAAAATTCTATCGTGTTTCTTGCCTTCTTTATCAAAGGGCTGGCACTTGGAACTTTCTTTGGCCCCATGATGGCTAATTTAGCAGTCGCACTCAATAAACAAGCACAAAAAACAATGGATTATGAAATATTTCAGATGAACGTGCATGACAGATTGACTCAGAACGTGTGGGATGCTTTGTGTGGGCACGGGCAGGCAGGCAGACATGTTCGGTACGGCGGACCGATGAAAATCAAGACGATGAGCGAAAACTGGGACAAAATTTTGACAAAAAAAGTCGTCAAAAACCGAATTCAATGAAAACCAGGGTAAACAAAAACCAAGGTTCCACTGTACTACGGCTTGCAAGCCAGTGTTGGTGCTGTAGTACTACGCCAAAATTCTAGCAGCTTTAAATCTAGCTTGAGAAAGCTAGTAGACCTACATATGAGAGAATGGGTTCGAGTGGTCAGTGTGAGCAGTACGTATAAAAAAAATTACGCAGCACGAAGTGCATGAGAGAAAAAAAACTCTGACTGTGTTTTTGCTTTAAAACACTGACTTTGCGGTGTATTTTCATGTGGCATTTATGGTCGTATTCTCATTTTCTTGGTCTCATTTGATAGAATGGAAGATATATTACAGAAATAGAGATGATTTTGAATGGTTTTCGGACTAAAAGCACCTTGAAATTGAGCTCAAAATAGCGAAAAATGTTCGATTTTTGCCAATGTTCAAGAGTAAACAAATCACGCCAGGCATACAATACACGTCAACTGGTGGGTCCAATATTCTTTCACATTTGCGCTGATATTATTTATACCATTTTTACAATACTGCAGTAGTCTGCATAACAGTAAATCTATTTTTTGTGAATAAAAATTCAAAATGGAAAGCAAGCGTAATATAAGAGGGGCCTGGAGTATGCTCCTCATTAATGACCAATTCGTTTACTGACCTACTCTTAGGCACAGAACTCCGTCATTAAGTGAGGAGTACTTATGAGTACACCTCATCATAGCAAAGTACCAGATGGTATATATCCATAAGAGTACACCTACCATCCGACTTACGACCGAGCTTGGTTCCAACCAACCGGTCCAAAGTCAAAATGGACGTAAGTCGAACCTTACTAGTGAATATCAACATCAAAGTTATTATAATGATTTTATTTTATTGTTTTATTATGGTATTTCATTTTTACTTACTTTTTATGCTGTTAGTACTGTATTTTATACTGTAAGGTTTAGGAGAAACACTGTGTACAACACAAACAGTTGTTTATTTCCCAAAACATTTGCATAGAAAACATGGTCGTAAGTCGAGTGGTCGTATGTCGAGCAGGTCGTAAGTCGGATGGTAGGTGTATTATACCTGGAGTTTACCTGAAGAGAATTCCAGGGGTCAACGCCCCTGCGGCCCGGGCTGTGACCAGGCCTCATGCTGGACCAGAGCCTGATCAACCAGGCTGTTACTGCTGGCCGCACGCAGTCCAACGTACGAACCACAGCCCGGCTGGTCAGGTACCGACTTTAGGTGCCTGTCCAGTGCCTGCTTGAAGACAGCCAGGGGTTTGTTGGTAATCCCCCTGATGTATGCTGGGAGGCAGTTGAACAATCTTGGGCCCCTGACACTTATTGTGTTGTCCCTCAACGTGCTAGTTGCACCCCTGCTTTTCATTGGGGGGATGTTACATCACCTGCCGAGTCTTTTGCTTTCGTAGGGAGTGATTCTCGTGTGCAAGTTTGGTACTAATCCCTCGAGAATTTTTCATGTGTATATAATAATGTATCTCTCCCGCCTGCGTTCTAGAGAGTACAGATTTAGGAACTTCAAGCGTTCCCAGTAATTGAGGTGGTTTATCGCAGTTCTGCGTGCCGTGAAGGTTCTCTGTACACTACAGTAGACCATTATATTACACAGATTTATTTGCCACGTTTTGGTTATTGCACTACAGTGGTCCCTCGGTTTTCGTGCATCTCCAAACTCGAACATTTATGTAAGTGTATTTTCGTAAGTGCTGTTGCAAGTGTATTTTTGGGGGTCTGAAATAGACTAACCTACGTGACATTATTTCTTAAGGAAGTAAATTCGTTCGGTAATGGCACTTGAGCAGCATTCTGGAACAAATTTTCGGCGAAAACCGAGGGACCACTGTACTGAAAAATTGCGACACAATTTTATACACTTCGTAAAATTAACTTAACACGGTTCTATTTGCGGGCGTGGAAAATTTTTTCCCCAGTTCAAGCTGCTGCCTTGTTGTGGGTCAGCGGGGAAGACCTACCGCCATCCCCTGCCACCTCCGACCCTCCCGTCACCCCCATCCTAGCCTTCGTGAATACAGTGGACCCCCGGATTTTGTACTGCTCCCAACTCGAACAATTATGTAAGTGTATTTTTGTAAGTGCTTTTGTAAGTATATTTTTGGGGTCTAAACGGACTAATCTAATTTACATTATTCCTTATGGGAACAAATTTGTTTGGTAACGGCACTCGAACAGCATTCTGGAACGAATTATGGCCGATAACCGGAGGGTCACTGTATGTGTTCAGTTTCATTGTCTTAGGAGCTAGCTGTGTTTGTGAACTGTTTTGATCTTTTATTTGCCATATCTTGTATCTGCCAAGCAATCATGGCACCCAGTAGGCATATCAGTGTTGCTGAAAATGCAAGAAAAGGTATAATAAGTCTTAGAATTAACGAAGAAAATAAAGATATACAGTGGACCCTCGAGTATCGTAAAAACTTCCTTCCAGAATCCTGCTCAAGTGCCATTACCAAACGAATTTACTCCCTTAAGAAATAATGTCACTTAGGTTAGTCTATTTCAAACCCCCAAAAATACACTTCCACAAGCACTTACAATATTATACTCACATAATTGTACGATTCCCGGGGTGTACGTAACTCGGGGGTCCACTGTATTAGACAAGAGATAGCCTGACCTTTAATGAAGCGTCACTTTGTACAATTAAAAAGAATGAGGTAAATATACGAGTTTGTGTGATGACTGACTGACTGACTTTACTGACTGACTTGACTGATTTACTGACTGAGTTAAAGTTAGACTTTTTCACTGAAGAGGACCCTGACAAATCTAGAAGCAGTACTCTGAAACAGTGTCTAGAGCAGCTGATGCTTTACCGTCAGCTCAAGCTGCCACCTTGTTGTGGGTCAGCAGGGAGGCTACCACCATCCCCTGCCACCCCCGACACCACCATCCCAGCCTTTGTGAATACGTGTTCAGTTCTATTGTCTCAGGAGATAGCTGTGTTTGTGAATTGTGTTTTGATCTTTTAATTGCCATGTCTTGTATCTGCCAAGCAATCATAGCACCCAGTAGGTATACAAGTACAGTGGTACCTCTACTTACGAGCAGCTCCCAACTCGAACAATTATGTAAGGGTATTTTTGTAGGTGCTTTTTTAAGTGTATTTTTGGGGGTCTGAAATGGATTTTTCTAATTTTCATTATTTCTTATGGGAAAAAATTCCTTCGGTATCAGCACTCGAATAGCCATCTGGAACGAATTAAGCTCATAACTCGAGGTACCACTGTATTGCTGAAAGTGGCAAGAAAAGGTATAAGTGTTTAAGTCATAGTTTTTCAAAGAAAATAGAGATACAGTGATACCCCGGATTTCATACAGCACCCAACTCGAACAATTATGTAAGTGTATTTTTGTAAGTGTATTTTTGGGGGTCTGAAACGGACTAATATAATTTACATTCATCCTTATGGGAACAAATTCGCTCGGCAACGACACTCGAACAGCCTTCTGGAACGAATTATTGACGAAATCCGGGGTACCACTGTATTAGACAAGAGATAGCCTATGGCCTTAATGAAGCATCACTTTGTACAATTAACCCTTAAACTGTCCACACGTAGATATACGTTCGCCTGCGTACTGCCCCGAATATTTTGAAAAAAAAAAAAATAATTAAAAAAATCTTTTTTTTTTTAAATGAAGAGCGCATTTTTAGAAATGGGATAGGCTAAAAAAAAAATTTTTAGAGCCAGTACTTACCGAGATATAAGCCCGTGAAGTTGGTGCTAAATGATGTGGTGTCGGCAACATGGAGCACTGCCGCTTGGAGAAACAATAAACATTTATCGTTTTTTTTTCTTTTTTTTTCCATTTTCTGTTCTTTTCATGCTATGATAATAATGTTTTGATGCAGATCTTTTGATTTCATTGCCAATTCTTGTTTAGACAAATGTTTGGTACTGAATTAGTAATCATACTGTCACTAACACACATGTTCACACTGATAAATGAATTTGTACACCTGGTTCAATCACTTACTATTGTTTACATATACTATATACAAGGTATTTACAGGTCCCATTTATGTTTCTAGAAGTCCACCACTGTATGATACTCTTAAGAAGCATGGATTCATACAGTGCCACTCCACATTGCTGACACATGTATCGTGTGTCTTTTCGCACTTGGGGTCGCTGTTTACTGTAAGCACACACAACACACTTTTTCTGAGAGTACTTCTTCTTTGCAGTAGATGATAATGGTATCAGGCAGTGACAGTTAGGGATTATTCGGTTGGGCACTTCCCCTTCTGGTTGTGGAGTGACAGGTCGCTGTTGTGGAGTGACAGGTCGCTGTTGTGGGGTGACAGGTCGCTGTGGAGTGGCAGGTATAGGTGTGGTACCATACTTTCTCGCTATCTGCTTGATGACATTTAGGGTGAATTCCGCATATCGTTGTCGCTTCCCAGTCTTTATTTCGTACATGTTGAAGGCATTGAGCATTGCAATGTCAACAAGGTGGAAAAACACTTTTATATACCACTTGAGACTCCTACGCACACAGTCAACAAACCCTATCATTATGTCACACTTGTCGACTAGTCGCATATTGTTTGTATAGTCGATGACAACAGCTGGCTTTTCAATAGGTTCATTGTTGAGCCTGCTCAGTCTGTCTGTCTGTACCATCTCATTTCTGTGGATGGTTGACAGCAATGTCACGTCCCGTTTGTCATGCCATGACAGTGCCATGATGTCATTGGCATGAAACGCCTGCACTACACTTCCTCCAGTGAACTTTGGCATGTGTTTTCTATTTCTTCTCACTGTTCCACATATATCAGTATTGTTCACACGTAGGAAATCAGCGAGCATAGGGCTTGTGTACCAGTTGTCTGTGAACAATGTATGGCCTTTGCCAAGGTATGGCTGCATCATCTTGCGAACAACATCACCAGAAATGCCCACCATGCGTCTGGTATCATCGAGTGTATTTTTTCCTGTGTAGATAATGACATCCAACACAATACCAGTCTCACAGTCACACATAACAAACAGTTTTATACCAAAGCGATTACGTTTGCTTGGTATATATTGTTTGAATGACAGTCGTCCCTTGAACAGAACCAAGGACTCATCAACAACAATGTTCTTGAATGGATAAAAGTAGGCACTGAATTTTTGCTTGACATACATAAACAATTCCCGGATTTTGTAGAGGAGGTCATTTCGGTTTGGTGTATTCCTGTCAGAGAAGTGCAACATTCTCAGCAACAGAATGAATCTGTTGCAGGGAAGGAGGTCACGGTAGACTGGAGTGCTAATGAAATGGTCTGTGGACCAGTAGTTTGCTATATTGTTCTTATATGTATGTGGCATAAGCATGACAGTGCCAAGGAATAAATACATTTCAGCCACAGTTGTATCTTTCCACCTGCGCAGCCGTGACGATTCTGTAACATCTACATGGTCCTTTGTATACTGGTAGTACAGGTTGGTCTGGGTAACAATCAGTTTCATTATCGGCTCATCAAAGTATAGTTGAAAATAGTCTAACTCTGTAGACTCATCAGTGATGGGACAGTGTGGCATGATGCCACTTCCACTGCCATCAAAATTGAAAGGATGTGGCATGAATGGTGTATGTTCAGTCCAATTCCATTCACGATCAAATGGTGCAGGGTGGGACGTGGGGGAGCAGGAGGGATGGGAGTGGGGCCAGCACATGGTTGAGAGGGTGCCGCGTGGTCCTTTGTCTGTCCGCACAACGCGCCATGTGGTCCAGGCATCGTGCCACCCACAACTTCTTCCTCCATCCCAGCATACTCTCCTTCATTATCACTATCACTGTCAGTGGCAGGGGTTTTGAAACGTGACCTGCTAAGACCCTTGCCTCTGACTGCATATGGAACACTGCCTGAACATAGGTTATGACGCCCAAAAGTATGTTTCACTGGGGAATAATGATAATCACTGTCACTCGACGAATCGTCTATGGGCATAAAATCGATTTCATCATCGTCACTTATATCACCTTCCCTATCGTCACCATAACACATGGAAAATGATAATTTCCTCTTGCGGAGTTGCCTTTGGGTAGCAACACTAGCAACCCCAGAGGTGCTGGGCTGAGGATCATCTGGGTTCTCATCAATAGTTTCACTAATTCCTTGATTATTAGTGGCTATATCACTGTCTAATCCACTAACCTCGCGTTCTGTTTCACTTTCTGGGAATAGTAGAGTGTTAATACGACAAGGCGTGAGTGAATCACGGGGGTTTGCCATGATGTTGACCCAAGATGGAGTTGAAACTAACTGGGGCTACCATGCGGTACCCTGGCGTCCCCGATTTTTTCATACTGCGCACACTGAGTGCGCAGACCCATTCTCTTATGTCTAGGCGACTCAGGCCTATCACGCTAAATTTGAATGTAAAATAAAATGTAGATCTACATTCGGGGCAGTACGCACGTGAACGTATATCTACGTGTGGACAGTTTAAGGGTTAAAAAGAATGAAGTAAATATATATGAGTTTGTGTGATGAATAACTGACTGACTTGACTGATTTACTGACTGAGTTAAAGTTAGACTTTTTCACTGAAGAGGACCCTGACAAATCTAGGAGTACTCTGAAACAGTGTCTAAAGCAGCTGATGCCTTACCTTCAGCTGAATAATGTACCGAGGGGTAAAATAGAACAGAAATCCATTACAGTACTTCAGTACCAGAACCTCTACCATCCACCTCAGCCCAGTAGGGTTACAGCATAACTCTCCACTCTCTTCACAATCATCGACAAACACCATCACCCACAATTTAAGGTAAGAAATACTATTGTATGGAAGAATTAGGTATCTCCGAAGTGGGACCTCATACCCCTTCACTGTTAGAAGCCCGAAAATTATAAGTGCCAACAGTGTCAGTAGTTTTTTTTTAATTCTCCTGAAACAAAAGACAATCTTTTCTTGAAGGTTATGACACCAAAAGTACAAAATGTGATGGAAAACGTATGAAATTACTCAGGAGCAAAGTTAGCAGTCTGTGTGCAATTTGTGCATAGGCAATTCTGCCCACTCTGAAAATCCTTTTTATACTGTGCACACTCACCAACCACACCCATTTTCTCATGTCTAGGTCAAAATTTACTGCTCGCAGCTTATTTGAGGGCAATGAGCAAGCAAGCCTAGCATCAATAACACAGATCTATGGACGAGACAGTGAAAGAGTAAGAAGTTGCCTGAATTTATTTTCCTCTTCTTATCTTCCTCCAAATTTTAATTTTTGTTTTGCTCATAACTCAAGACCTCCTCCAATTGGCTTGAAAATGTCAATACTTGTGTAGTCATTAGGGCCAGATTCATGGAACAACTGGCATATGCAGGTGCCCTATATCCCAAGATGTTGGACTTATTCCCAGCATCCTTGAATGACTCATATGACTTCCAAAACCCTCACTGGCATAGCTTCAAACATTCAAAAAAGGTGCCCCCTAATTCAATGGCAGCTGAGAATGAAATTCAAGTATGTGGGTGCAGAGGTGGCTATTTTTGTGTGTAAAATAGTGTGAACTTTTAATTCCCATTTAATATATTTTGGTTTACCTCTTCTGAACAGTTTCAACATTCATTAGCCAATACATCTTATGGCAGAATAGTACCAATTAAGTTTTGTTTGCATGCAGGTAAATTTGTTTGAGTATTAAAATAGTTAAAAAAAAAAAAAAAAAAAAAACAACTTGGACAATGCATCTTCTGTTTGGCTTTAAATTGACACTACTGTTGTGATTACCTGAGTGTAAGGCTCTTGTCGTTATTGGGTAGCATAAGTGTATCACTCTGGGTTTCATATTTTGTACCATGCCACTAGGCAGGTGATGCCATCTTGTGGGCCTACCTAGTCCTCACTTCATGAGATCCTACATCACTCACTACTGTTCCAGACAGCATACAGACAACACCTGCCTCTCCAACTCTCTCACCCGGCATGTCAGTCGGCCTGGCTAGGGCTTGATAGAACATACTGCCTGTACCAGAACTCAAATAAACCTAAGGAATGCCTCTAAAGACAATTATTCACCACCACCAGAGAACTACTACTGATATATCTGGTGCTGGCAGTGACTGCAGTTATATTTGGTATGGTTCATACAAGTAGCATCCATCAACCAACAAACAATCCTGGTGTTGTGTCTTCAGCCTACACCATCCAGACACAGATATGCCTAATTTCTTCGGGAAATCTTTGCAGTGTGTCATCTGGGTTCCTGCAGACACCCATACTGTCTCAGTCACGAGCTCAGCGCTGCCTCGATATTGTTGATGTTGTTGCAGCTCATAGCTGCCAATTACTGCATGACAGAGGTGAGTTTAGTGATGTTTTCATCTATGGTGGTCTAGTTTTAACCCTGTGCTCCAAGTGGGCGAGTGAGGGAGGCAGCAGACTGTCATCCTGGCTGCACTACCACTGTCCCTTTCTACACTACCACCACCATCATTCACTCTCTAAGCTGTTTTTCTGTTAATTCTGTGCAAATTCCTGGCCAGAATTGGGTATTCAAATGTTCAAACCACTCCAAGGAAAATAAGTTATTAGGCTGAGTGGATTACCAAGCTGCATGGATCTGCAAGCCACCTAACCTGCATGGATCAGTAAGTCACGTGGATCATGAAACTGCGTGGATCTCCATGCCATGTTGATCACCAAACCATGTGGATGTGCAAGCCATGTGTTGGCTAAGCTACTGTACCCTGAAGTGAGTTTAGCGAGTTCCTGCACTCCACGTGTTTTGTCCAGTAGTGTGCCATGGAGGCAGCCAGCCTGCCTCCACATGTGCCGTAGCAAAGCCTGCCTCAGTAATGACCCCACCCTACTTCAGTTCTCACTTCCCTGCACTGTCTAGCCAATTGCAGTGTCTGTTTGCTGTTGTCTATGCTTCGTGTCACCACAACATCTTCTCATGACATCACCCCATGATGTCTGCCCCTGGCATCACCTCACTATATCACCTCATGACATCTGCCCTGATGTCACCTCACAATGTCACCACGACTTCATGCCTGGCTTCACCCCATGATGTCACACTGACAATGTTGTTTGCAATTTCACAGTGAGTAATTTAAAGTGTTTTCAATAATGTCTAGAGAGACTGAGAGAAGAAATGCTGAAAGTGTTCAGTACCATAAAGTCACACATTAATTCCTCTCAGTCAGTGTTCCATTATTACACGTTTGTAAATGCCTTAGTGTTCTCACATATTCATAAATACTTTAGTGTCCATTTTTGCAGAGAAAAAGCATCCCCTGTTAATGCAATCACTGTAGTAATCATGTTACCACACGTTCAGTGCAGGTGTGCTAGTTTTCATGTGTGTTTTGAAGTGTGGTCTGTGCTTAAACCAATGTAACATATCCCACAGTGTTACATAAGAACATAAGAAAAAAGGAACACTGCAGCAGGCCTACTGACCCATGCAAGGCAGGTCCATCACTCCCCTGCTTAGACCTGACCACCTGGAGTTAACACTTTCCAGGTAAACTCCAGGTGTAGTCAGGTCACTTCCACTTAAGGAATTAGTATGGCATCTGACCTAGTAGCACAAGCTAGTCAGGTCCAACTCACACCCACCCACACCCACTCATGTATTTATCTAACCTATTTTTAAAACTACACATCGTCTTAGCTTCTATGACGGTACTCGGGAGTTTGTTCCACTCATCCACAACTCTATTACCAAACCAGTGCTTTCCTATATCCTTCCTGAATCTGAACTTTTCCAACTTGAAACCATTGATGCGAGTCCTGTCTTGGCTAGATATTTTCAGCACGCTATTTACTTTATTTATTCCTGTTTTCCATTTATACACCTCAATCATATCTCCCCTAATTCTACGCCTTTCTAGAGAGTGCAGATTCAAGGCCCTCAGTCTATCTTCATAGGGAAGATTTCTGATACATGGGATCAACTTTGTCATCCTCCTCTGTACATTTTCCAGTGCATTTATATCTATTCTGTAACACGGTGACCAGAACTGTGCAGCATAATCTAAATGAGGCCTAACCAAAGATATATAGAGTTGAAGAACAACCTGAGGACTTCTATTATTTATACTTCTTGATATGAAGCCAAGGATTCTGTTTGCTTTACTGCGAACACTTATGCACTGTTGTCTTGGTTTCAGATTACTACTAACCAGAACTCCTAAATCCTTCTCGCAATCACAAGTATTAAGATCTACATTATTCAGTTTACAGTGGACCCCCGAGTATCGTAAAAACTTCATTCCAGAATCCTGCTCAAGTGTCATTACCGAGCGAATTTACTCCCTTAAGAAATAATGTCACTTAGGTTAGTCTATTTCAGACCCCCAAAAATACACTTCCACAAGCACTTACAATATTATACTTACATAATTGGACGATTTCCGGGGTGTACGTAACTCGGGGGTCCACTGTATATGTGGCATAATTATTGTCCTGCCCAACATTTAGAACTTTGCATTTGTCTACATTAAACTGCATCTGCCACTTTTCCGACCACTGCATAGGTCTATTCAAATCATCCTGGAGTGCTCTAATGCCCTCATTAGAATGAATTGGACGGCCTATTTTGGTGTCATCAGCATATTTGCTTATGTTGCTATTTATTCCCTCATCTATGTCGTTTATGTAAATTGTGAACAACAAGGGGCCCAAACCTGACCCCTGTGAGACACCGCTTGAGACGTGCCCCCATTCTGATTTCTCCCCATTTATGCAAACTCTCTGCCGCCTATTTGTCAACCATGCCTCTACCCAGGAAAAAATTTCTCCTCCTATTCCATGTGCCTTAAGTTTCCTCAATAGCCTCTCATATGGAACTCTATCGAAAGCCTTACTGAAGTCCATATACACAATATCATATTCATTACCATGATCTACCTCCTCAAACACCTCAGTGAAAAAAGTTAGTAAATTCGTAAGACAGGAACGCCCCTTAGTAAAACTGTGTTGAGATTCATTAATCAATTCATGCCTTTCAAGATGGCTACGAATTGCCTCAGCAATTTTTTATTCCATAAATTTACCAACTATAGAGGTAAGGCTTATTGGTCTATAGTTCGAAGCTAAGGACCTGTCACCTGCCTTGTAAATAGGTATTACATTTGCCTTTTTCCACTTGTCTGGCACTATGCCAGTTTGTAGTGATATATTGAAAAGATTTGCCAAAGGTTTGCTAAGTTCCCCTTTACATTCCTTTAAAACTCTTGCAAACAGTTCATCGGGGCCTGGGGATTTGTTAGGTTTTAATTTCTCTATTTGTCTGAGGACCATGTCACTAGTTACCCTAATTGAGCATAGTCTATTATCTTCCTGTTCAACATAAATTTATTATTTCTTGAATTCCGCTAGTATCTTCCAGAGTAAAAACTGAGAGGAAGTACTGAAAATTTCACACACATCCTTATCACTGTCCGTGATCTGTCCTGAGTTACTCTTAAGTGGGCCTATCTTGTCCCTAATCTTACTTCTGTATACCTGAGAGAACCCTTTTGGGTTAGTCTTCGAATCCCTTGCGACCTTAGCCTCATAACTACATAACTACTTGCCGACTGACTCTAGTCAGTCCTGGTATCAAACTGAGTCATCTGAGCACCCTGTAGAGAGAGAAGCTATGCTTGCCGCCTCTCGCTGATGTCCTGCACACGCAGTTGTCCCTGCTTATGTCTCCCACACATGCAGTCGTTCTCTGGCAACTCTCACCAAACAGTATTGCTGGTAGATGAGAGTTGTGTCTTCGCCTGAGTCATCCTTACAACCCACCCTCTTGCCGGCATCATTAAGCTGTGTTATGCTAGAGTTCCCTGCGACAGTCCCAAATGAGTACTCCTGAAGAGTTGCACGACCTGTAGTCCTGTACAGATGCTGAGTTCCCTGCTGCAATTGCCCTGCAACACAGTCCCAGTCGAGAGCCCTTCTGAGTAGTGCTGCACAGCTTGCAGTCTTGTCCAGATGCCGAATTCTCCTGATGCCTCACTTGTAGGCACCACCAGGTTGTGCCCCAGGTTGAGTGAACCCTACAGTGACTACCCTGTGATGACTATTTTACTTCACCATCCCAGTCGATACCACACCGTTTTATGTAGCTCAGCTGCAGCGATGTCTCCTGACGTGTTACAGAGTCTGTCGGTTAGTCCCAGAATTACATGTTTCCTCTTACAAAGTTCCTTCACGCAGTGACGTCCTGCCATGGCTCACTATTTTGGCAATGTCAATTTTAGCATACCCCCCACCCTCTGTATGCAGACAGAGCTAGACAGAGCTAGACATCTTTATGTGTAACAGTGAAAACAAATAATGCCAAGGTTCCCTGGAGCAGTGCATGATCATCAAGTGTCACTCCACTGCTGCACTGTCAGCATTGGAGGGACACTCATCTTACACAGTGCTTCAAAGAGTTTCATATACTCTCCAGCATGTCTGAAACATTGTTGGGACCTATAAATACATTGTATATATTTGTAGACAATAGTATGTGACCAAGACAGGTAAAAATGTTCACCTGTCAGTGTGTTTGTCAATAATATTAGTGGAATAAGAATCTTTCCTCCGTAAGCCATGCATGTTGTAAAAGTCAACTAAAATGCCGGGAACAATGGGCAAGTAACCCCTTTTCCTGTATAGATTTACTAAAAAGAAAAAGGAGAAAACCGTCATAGTGGGATGTTTGAATGTGCGTGAATGTTGTGTGAATGATAAGAAAGAGATGATTGTAGATGTTATGAATGACAAGAAGCTGGATGTCCTGGCTTTAAGTGAGACAAAGATGAAAAGGGGTAGGAGAGTTTCAGTGGGAAGAAATAAATGGGATTAAGTCAGGAGTTTCAAATAGAGTTAGAGCTAAAGTTGGAGTGGCAATAATGTTGAATAATCAGTTATGGCAGGTAAAGAGGGATTATAAATGTATAAATTCAAGGATTATGTGAAGTAAAATAAAGGTTGGATGTGAAAAGTGGGTTACAGTAAGTGTTTATGCACCTGGAGAAAAGAGAAGTGTAGAGGAGAGAGAGAGATTTTGGGAAATGTTGAGTGAGTGCATGGGGAGTTTTGAACCAACTGAGAGAGTACTTGTGGTTGGGGGATCTAAATGCTAAAGTGGGTAAAAATGTTGTGGAGGGAGTAGTAGGTAAATTTGGGGTGCCAGGGGTAAATGTAAATGGGGAACCGCTAATTGAGCTATGTGTAGAAAGAGGTTTGGTAATAAGTAATGCATATTTTACGAAAAAGAGGATAAATAAGTATACAGGGTATGATATAGCACATAATGATTATGTATTGGTGGATAAAAGGTTGATGGGTAGGCTTCAGGATGCACATGTTTATAGAGGGGCAATGGATATATCGGATCATTATTTAGTTGTAGCTACAGTAAAAGGTAGATGGGACAAAAAGAAAATGGCAACAGCAAGTAAGAGAGAGGTAAAAGTGTATAAACTAAGGGAGGAGGAAGTTAGGGTGAGATATAAGCAACTATTGGCAGAAAAGTGGGCTAGTGCAAGTATGAGTAGTGGGGGGGGGGGTTGAAGAGAGTTGGGATATTTTTAAAAATGCAGTATTAGAATGTGGGGCAGAAGTTTGTGGCTATAGGAGGATGGGTGCAGGAGGAAAGAGGAGTGAGTGGTGGAATGAAGAAGTAAAAGGTGTGACAAAAGAGAAAAAGGTAGCTTATGAGAGGTTTTTACAAAACAGAGTGTTAATAGAAGAGCAGAGTATATGGAGAGTAAAAGAAAGGTGAAGAGAGTGGTGAGAGAGTGCAAAAGGAGAGCAGATGAAAGAGTGGGAGAGACTCTGTCAAGAAATTTTGATGAAAACAAGAAAAAATTTTGGAGTGAGATAAACAAGTTAAGAAAGCCTAGGGAACGAATGGATTTGTCAGTTAAAAACAGAGTAGGGGAGTTAGTAGATGGGGAGCTGGAGGTATTGGGTAGATGGCGGGAATATTTTGAGGAACTTTTAAATGTCGATGAAAAAAGGGAGGCGGTAATTTCATGCACTGGCCAGGGAGGTATAACATCGTTTAGGACTGAAGAAGAGCAGGATGTGAGAGTGGGGGAGGTGCGTGAGGCATTACATAGAATGAAGGGGGGTAAAGCAGCTGGAACTGATGGGATCATGACAGAAATGTTAAAAGCAGGGGGGAGGGGATATAGTGTTGGAGTGGTTGGTATTTTTGTTTAATTAATGTATGAAAGAGGTGAAGGTACCTAGGGATTGGCAGAGAGCATGTATAGTTCCTTTATATAAAGGGAAGGGGATAAAAGAGATTGAAAGAATTATAGGGGAATAAGTTTACTAAGTATACCAGGTAAAGTGTATGGTAGGGTTATTATTGAAAGAATTAGAGGTAAGACAGAGAGTAGGATTGCAGATGAGCAAGGAGGCTTTAGAGTGGGTAGGGGATGTGTAGATCAAGTGTTTACAGTGAAGCATATATGTGAACAGTATTTAGATAAAGGTAGGGAAGTTTTCATTGCATTTATGGATTTAGAAAAGGCATATGATAGAGTGCATAGGGGAGCAATGTGGCAAATGTTGCAAGTGTATGGAATAGGTAGTAAGTTACTGAAGGCTGTAAAGAGTTTTTATGAGGATAGTGAGGCTCAGGTTAGGGTGTGTAGGAGAGAGGGAGATTACTTCCCGGTAAAAGTAGGTCTTAGACAGGGATGTGTAATGTCACCGTGGTTGTTTAACCCTTTGGGGGTCGACAGGCCTTCTCAGGAAAGTGTTCCTGGGGTCGAAAATTTTTTGAAAAAAAAAAAATCATTTTTTTTCTTATGAAATGAAAGAGAATCTTTTTCCGATCATAACGCCACCAAAATTATGAAATTTGATCGAAAACTAACGGAATTATGCTTTCGCGAAGTTAGCGGTAGCCATGACACTTACGCATCTGCGATTTTGCCCACTTTGAGCCCTCTTTTCGACAAATTCCAATGTTTCAGTCTCCTAAAATTATAGCTATTTCGCTAGAACTACATTTCTTCTATCTATTGAGTACAAGAAACCGCCTATTTACCAATTTCATCTACCCAAAATAGTTATCAGAAAATGGCAATTTTCCAATTTTACACAAATTTCAAACGATGCAAATTTCAAAATAGGGTCCAGAGTAAACAAGGCAGACATTCCTGGCACTAAAATAACATGTTCTCTGTTCATTAGTCACGTCTCCAGGCCCCTGTTCCATTACTTTTGCTTTTCATTTTGAATTTTTATTCTCACAAAAAATAGAAGATTTACTGTTATGTATACAACTGCATCATTGTAAAAATGGTATAAATAATATCAGAGCACTTGTACATGAATATAAGATTCGCCAGTTGATGTGTATTGGAGGCATGGTGTGATTTATTTACTCTTGAACATCGTCTAAAATCGAACATTTTCGCTACTTTGAGCTCAATTTCAAGGTACTTGTCATTGTCATACCAATCAAAATCATCTCGATTTCTGTAATATATCATCCATTCTATCAAATGAGACCAAGAAAACGAGAATACATCAATAAAAACCATACGAAAATCGACTGCAAAGTCGCTGTTTTAATCTAAAAAAACGGTCAGTTTTTTTTTTTCTCTCATTATGCAGTGTGTACTGCAGGATTTTTTTTATACTGCGCACACTGACCACACAGACCCATTCTTTCATATGTATGCCTACCAGACGTTTTCTGCTTAAATTGAGGCCGCTAGAATTTGGGCGTACTAGTACGGCACCAACCCCTGCTCGTAAAACGTACTAGTACGGCACCGACCCCCAAAGGGTTAATATATTTATAGATGGGGTTGTAAAAGAAGTAAATGCTAGGGTGTTGGGGAGAGGGGTTGGATTAAATTATGGGGAATTAAATGCAAAATAGGAGTTGACACAGTTACTTTTTGCTGATGATACTGTGCTTATGGGAGATTCTAAAGAAAAGTTGCAAAGGTTAGGGGATGAGTTTGGGAGGGTGTGTAAAGGAAGAAAGTTGAAAGTGAACATAGATAAGAGTAAGGTGATGAGGGTATCAAACGATTTAAATAAAGAAAAATTGGATATCACATTGGAGAGAGGGATTATGGAAGAAGTAAATATTTTCAGATATTTGGGAGTTGACTTGTCAGCGGATGGGTTTATGAAGAATGAGGTTAACCATAGAAATGATGAAGAAAAAAAGGTGAGTGGTGCGTTGAGGTATCTGTGGAGACAAAAAACGTTATACATGGAGGCAAAGAAGGGAATGTACGAAAGTATAGTGGTACCAACACTCTTATATGGGAGTGAAGCATAGGTTGCAAATGCTACAGCGAGGAGGCGGCTGGAGGCAGTGGAGATGTCCTGTCTAAGGGCAATGTGTGGTATAAATATTATGCAGAAAATTCGGAGTGTGGAAATTAGGAGGAGGTGTGGAGTTAGTAAAAGTATTTGTCAGAGGGCTGAAGAGGGGTTGTTGAAGTGGTTTGGTCATTTAGAGAGAATGGATCAAAGTAGAATGACTTGGAGAGCGTATAAATCTGTAGGGGAAGGAAGGCAGCGTAGGGGTCGTCCTTGAAAAGGTTGGAGGGAGGGGGTAAAGGAGGTTTTGTGGGCGAGGGGCTTGGACTTCCAGCAAGCATGTGTGAGCGTGTTAGATAGGAGTGAATGGAGACGAATGGTTTTTGGGACCTGACGAGCTGTTGGAGTGTGAGCAGCGTAATATTTTGTGAAGGGATTCAGGGAAAGCAGTTAATTGATTTAGTTGGACTTGAGTCCAGGAAATGGGAAATACAATGCCTGCACTTTAAAGGAGGGGTGTGGGATAGTGACAGTTGGCAGGGACTTATTCTCAGCTGTTGTATCTGAGCGCCTCTGCAAAGACAGTGATTATGTATGAGTGAGGTGAAAGTGTTGAATGATGATGAAAGTATTTTCTTTTTGGGTCACCCTGCCTCAGTGGGAGACGGCCGACTTGTTGAAAAAAAAAAATAGTGTCAGAACAAAGATTGGCTATAAAATCACAAGAACTACAATAAATTTAAATTATTTCTTATTTATTAACACATCAGCCGTTTACCACCAAGGCAGTGTGGCCAGAAAAAGAAAAACTTTCATCATCATTCACTCCATCACTGTCTTGCCAGAGGCATGCTTACACTACAGTTATAAAACTGCAACATTTAACATCCCTCCTTCAGAGTGCAGGCACTGTACTTCCCATCTCCAGGACTCAAGTCTGGCCTGCCGGTTTCCCTGAATCCCTTCATAAATGTTACTTTGTTTCCACTCCAACAGCACGTCAAGTATTAAAAACCATTTGTCTCCATTCACTCCTATCAAATACGCTCATGTATGCTTACTGGAAGTCCAAGCCCCTCGCACACAAAACCTCCTTTACCCCCTCCCTCTAACCTTTCCTAGGCCGACCCCTACCCCGCCTTCCCTCCACTACAGATTTATACACTCTCGAAGTCATTCTACTTTGTTCCATCCTCTCTACATGTCCAAACCACCTCAACAACCCCTCCTTAGCCCTCTGGATAATAGTCTTGGTAATCCCGCACCTCCTCCTAATTTCCACACTACAAATTCGCTGCATTATATTCACACCACACATTGATCTCAGACATGACATTTTCATTGCCTCCAGCCTTCTCCTTGTTGCAACATTCACCACCCATGCTTCACACCCATATAAGAGTGTTGGTATAACTATACTCTTATACATTGCCCTCTTTGCTTCCACAGACAAAGTTCTTTGTCTCCACAGACTCCGAAGTGCACCACTTACCCTTTTAACCTTATCAATTCTATGATTCACCTCATCCTTCATAGACCCATCTGCTAACACACCCACTCCTAAATATCTGAATACATTCACCTATTCCATACTCTCTCCCTCCAATCTGACATCCAATCTTTCATCACCTAATCTTTTTGTTATCCTCATCACTTTACTCTTTCCTATATTCACTTTCAATTTCCTTCTTTTACATACCCTACCAAACTCATCCACCAACCTCTGCAACTTCTCTTCAGAATCTCCCAAAAGCACAGTGTCATCAGCAAAAAGCAGTTGTGACAACTCCCACTTTGTATTTAATTCTTTATCTTTTAACCCCACACCTCTTGCCAAGACCCTCGCATTCACTTATCTTACAACCCCATCTATAAATATATTGAACAGCCATGGTGACATCACACATCCTTTTCTAAGGCCTACTTTTACTGGGAAATAATCTCCCTCTCTCCTACATACTCTAACCTGAGCCTCACTATCCTCGTATAAACTCTTCACTGCTTTCAGTAACCTACCTCCTAATCCATACACTTGCAACATCTGCCCCATTGCCCCCCTATCCACCCTGCCATATTCCTTTTCCAAATCCATAAATGCCACAAAAACCTCTTTACCCTTATCTAAATACTGTTCACCTATATGTTTCACTGTAAACACTTGGTCTACTCACCCCCTACCTTTCCTAAAACCTCCTTGTTCATCTGCTATCCTACTCTCCGTCTTGCTCTTAATTCTTTCAATAATAACTCTACCATACACTTTACCAGGTATACTCATCAGACTTATTTCCCTATAATTTTTGCACTCTCTTTTGTCCCCTTTGCCTTTATACAAAGGAACTATGCACACTCTCTGCCAATCCCTAGGTACCTTACCCTCTTCCATACATTTATTAAATAATAGCACCAACCACCCTAGGTAGTAGGTTGGTAGACAGCAACCGCTCAGGGAGGTACTACCGTCCTGCCAAGTGAGTGTAAAACGAAAGCCTGTAATTGTTTTACATGATGGTAGGATTGCTGGTGTCTTTTTTCTGTCTCATAAACATGCAAGATTTCAGGTACATCTTGCTACTTCTACTTACACTTAGGTCACACTACACATTCATGTACAAGCATATATATACACACCCCTCTGGGTTTTCTTCTATTTTCTTACTAGTTCTTGTTCTTATTTCCTCTTATCTCCATGGGGAAGTGGAACAGAATTCTTCCTCCGTAAGCCATGCGTGTCGTAAGAGGCGCCTAAAATGCCTGGAGCAAGGGGCTAGTAACCCCTTCTCCTGAATAAATTACTAAATGTAAAAGAAGAAACTTTCGTTTTTCCTTTTGGGCCACCCTGCCTCGGTGGGAAACGGCTGACGTGTTGAAAGGAAAGGAAAGCACCAACCACTCCAAAACTATATCTCCACTTGCTTTTAACATTTCTATCTTTATCCCATCAATCCCAGCTGCCTTACCCCCTTTCATTTTACCCACTGCCCCACGAACTTCCCCCACACTTACAACTGGCTCTTCCTCACTCCTACAAGATGTTATTCCTCCTTGCCCTATACACGAAATCACAGCTTCCCTATCTTCATCAACATTTAACAATTCCTCAAAATACAGTGGACCCTCGGTTAACGAAAGGTTCCGTTAACGAAAGCTTCGGAAAACGAAAGTTTTTTTCGTAATCGGTTAGCGAAAAATTCCTCGGTTAGCGAAAGGTATTAGACGTGTCCGCCTGCTCTACGCAAGCGCAGGACGCCAGTGAAGCATTGTTTACCATTGAGAGAACATTACCTAGCGTGCTCTTTCAAAGATTCACAATATATTTGGTGTCTTTTTTGGTGGTTTAGTGATTGTCACTGTGAAATAAGTCACCATGGGTCCAAAGAAGCTTCCTAGTGGCACCCCTGTGGTAAAGAGAGTGAGGAACACCATCGAACTGAAGAAGGAAATCATAGAAAAATATGAGAGTGGTGTGCGTCTGAGTGATCTTGCCAGGATGTACAAGAAAATACGCCCCTTTCCAGTCCAAAGCTAAGATGCCCAACCCCCTACCACCATCTAAAAAACCCTTAATCCTCTCATGTCCCTTAAGCACCCCTCTCCATCTACTATCGGCACTATCCTGGCAAAGGGAAATGAGATCAAGGAAGCTAATGTTGCAAAAGAGGTTAATTTGTTAACGAAACAAAGATCGAAAACAGTGGATGAGGTTGAGGAGTTACTGTTGGTGTGGATCAATGAAAAACAGATAGCGGATGATAGTATTTCCATGGCGATAATTTGTGAAAAGGCAAGGAAGTTGCATGCAGATCTTGTCAAGACAATGCCTGGAACCAGTGGTGAGGCGAGTGATTTTAAAGCCAGCAAAGGCTGGTTTGAGAAGTTTAAGAAAAGTAGTGGCATACACAATGTTGTGAGGCATGGTGAGGCAGCCAGCTAAGACAAACGTGCAGCTGAAAAATTTGTGCAGGAATTCAAGGGGTTCGTAGAGGCTGAACAATTCCTCCCCCAACAAGTGTTTAATTGTGATGAAACAGGCCTGTTTTGGAAGAAAATGCCCAACAGGACCTACATTACTCAGGAGGAAAAGGCACAGCCAGGACACAAGCCTATGAAAGACAAGCTAACTCTCATGATGTGTGCCAATGCCAGTGGTGATTTTAAAGTGAAGCCTTTACTGGTGCATCACGCAGAAAATCCCAGACCCTTCAGGAAACACAGTGTTGACAAGAATAAATTATGTGTGCATTGGAAAGCTAACACCAAGGCATGGGTCACTACGGAGATTTTCAAGGAATGGTTGACTGGAGTGTTTGGCCCTAGTGTGAAGAAATACCTCCTGGAAAAGAAATTGCCACTCAAGTGCCTCCTGGTACTGGACAATGCTCCTGCTCATCCTCACAACTTGCAAGAGTTGTTGCCTGACAACTTAAATTTCATCAGAGTGAAGTTCTTGCCTCCTAACACCACTCCTCTCATCCAGCCCATGGACCAGCAGGTCATTTCCAACTTCAAGAAACTGTACACCAAAGCACTGTTTCAGAGGTGCTTTAATATGACCAATAACTCTGAATTGACCCTAAGAGAGTTCTGGAAAGAACACCTTAATATCGTGCATTGCATAGGCCATATAGGTAAGGCTTGGGAGGAAGTGACTTCCAGGACTCTGAACTCTGCTTGGAGACCACTGTGGCCGGATTGTGTCCAAGAGAGGGATTTTGAAGGATTTGAGGCTGACCCTGACCCTGATGACCCTGTGCCTGTTGTGGAACATGTTGTGGAAGATATTGTGGAATTGGGGAACAGCCTGGGGTTGGAGGTGAGTGGTGAGGATGTGGAAGAGTTTGTGAAGGAGCACAGGGTAGAGCTAACAACTGAAGAGCTGCAAGAGCTTCATCTGGAACAGCAACAGACCACAGCTGAGGTTATTCCTTCATAGGAGGAGAGAGAGAGAGAGATAAGGTGCCTTCTTCAGTGCTTAAGGAGATGTGTACAAAGTGGAATGAGTTGCAGACATTTGTTGAAAGATACCACCCTGAGCAAGCTGAAATGAGCCTTCTGTGCAACCACTTCAGTGACAGAGTCATGTTGTACTTCAGAAAAGTGTTGAAGAGTCGCCAGAAACAGAGGACTCTGGACAGTTACTTCACCAGGCAGGGGTCTAGTGACTCTCAAGCTGGTCCTAGTGGCATTAAAGGACCAAGAAGGGAAGTAACCCCAGAGAGGGACTTGTTACCTGAAGTCCTTTTGGAGGGGGATTCCCCTTCCAACCATTAACACCCTGCCCCTGTCAGCAACTCTACCTTCCAGATGCCTGCAACTCTTCAATAAAAGTAAGTAAATGTTATTTTTTTTTTTTTTGAGTGATTATTTTTTTGTGGAACGAATTAATTGTATTTACATTATTTCTTATGGGAAATAAGGTTTCAGATTACGAAAGATTCAGATTAAGTGATAGCTCCTGGACCGGATTAATTTCATTAACCGAGGGTCCACTGTATTCCCTCCATCTTCCCGATACCTCTAACTCTCCATTTAATAACTCTCCTCTCCTATTTTTAACTGTCAAATGCATTCGTTCCCTAGGCTTCCACAACTTATTAATCTCACTCCAAAACTATTTCTTATTTTCAACAAAATTCGTTGATAACATCTCACCCACTCTCTCATTTGCTCTTTTTACATTGCTTCACCACTCTCTTAACCTCTCTTTTCTCTCTCCATTAACTCATCCCTCCTTGCATCACTTTTACTTTGTATAAACCTCTCATATGCTAACTTTTTCTCCCTTACTACTCTCTTTACATCCTCATTCCACCAATCACTCTTCTTCCCTCCCGCACCCACTTTCCTATAACCACAAACTTCTGCTGAACACTCTAACACTACATTCTTAAACCTACCCCATACATCATCAACCCCGTTGCCTATACTCTCACTAGCCCATCTATCCTCCAATAGTTGTTTATATCTTACCCTAACTGCCTCCTCTTTTAGTTTATAAACCTTCACCTCTCTCTTAACCCTTTGGGGTCGACAGGCCTTCTCGGAAACCTGTTCCTGGGGTTGAAAATTTTTTGGAAAAAAAAAAATATATATTTTTTTTCTTATGAAATGATAAGAGAATCTTTTTCCGATCATAACGCCACCAAAATTATGAAATTTGATCGAAAACTAACGGAATTATGCTTTCGTGAAGTTAGCGGTATCGATGACATTTACGCATCAGCGATTTCGTCCACTTTGAGCCCTATTTTCGGCAAATTCCAATGCTTCAATCAAATGAGACCAAGAAAACGAGAATACATCAATAAATACCATACGAAAATAGACTGCAAAGTCGCTGTTTTAAACCAAAAACACGGTCAGTTTTTTTTTCCTCATTATGCACTGTGTGGTGCAGGAATTTTTTTATACTGCGCACACTGACCGCACAGACCCATTCTATCACATCTAGGCCTAACAGCCTGTTTCTGCTTGATTTGAGGGCGCTAGAATTTAGGCGTACTAGTACGTCAATAACCCCAGGGCGTAAGCCGTACTAGTACGTAAATAACCCTGAAAGGGTTAATGTAGAGTGCGAGGTGAGTAAACAAGATTAAATGAAGGTTTGGGAGTTTTGTAAACAAACCAGTTGTTGTTGCTGTTACCAGCCTAGACACGTATAATTTCTGTTCACTCCGTCAAGCCGACTGGAAGTGATCTAATGCAGTTAGCATCACAAACTCCGTTTTCTCTTATACTAACACGTCTGAAGGAGGAAAGAATGGGAAGATGTTTTCATAGCTAGACCAAGAATGCCCGCCACCACCGTCCTCCCCAGCCACCACATTTGTAATGACATACAGTGGACCCCCGAGTATCGTAATTAATCCGTTCCAGGAGCTAGTACTTAACACGAAGTTTACGAAATTCGAACCATTATTTCCCATAAGAAATAATGTAAATACAATTAATCCGTTCCACAAAAAAATATTCACATACTAAATTAAAAACAATATATATATACAGTGGACCCCCGAAGTTTACGTACGTAAAAACTTCACTCCTGAAGTCTGCTCAAGTGCCATTGAATGAACGAATTTACATCCCCTTAAGAAAAATGTCATTAGGTTAGTCTATTTTCAGACCCGAAAATACTTTTCACAAGCACTATAATTTATACTTACATAAATGTCGATTTCCTGGGGTTTACGAAACTCGGGGGTCCACTGTACAGTGGTACCCCGACTTACGATATTTTTTCATTCCAGAATGCTGTTCAAGTGCCATTACCAAACGAATTTATCTCCATAAGAAATGATGTAAAATAGACTAGTCCTTTTAGACCCCCAAAATTACACTTACAAAAGCATTTAAAAAAATAAACTTACATAAAAGGGTGAGTTTGGGGACCATCGTAAGTCGGGGTACCACTGTATATATATACTACATTTACTTACCTTTATTGAAGAGTTGCAGGCATCTGGAAGGTAGAGTTGCTGATAGGGGCAGGGAGTTAGTGGTTGGAAGGGGAATCCCCCTCAAAAAGGACTTCAGGTAACAAGTCCCTCTCTGGGGTTACTTCCCTTTTTGGTCTTTTAATGCCACTAGGACCAGCTTGAGAGTCACCAGACCCCTGCCTGGTGAAGCAACTGTCCAGAGTCCTCTGTTTCTGGCGACCCTTCAACACTTTCCTGAAGTGCGACATGGCTCTGTCACTGAAGTGGCTGCACAGAAGGCTCATTTCAGCTTGCTCAGGGTGGTGTCTTTCAACAAATGTCTGCAACTCATTCCACTTTGTACACATCTCCTTAAGCACTGAAGAGGGCACCTCCTTCTGTCTCTCACCCTCCTCCTTTGAAGCAATAACCTCAGCTGTGGTCTGTTGCTGTTCCAGATGAAGCTCTTGCAGCTCTTCAGTTGTTAGCTCTACCCTGTGGGCCTCCACCAACTCTTCCACATCCTCACCACTCACCTCCAACCCCAGGCTGTTCCCCAATGCCACAATAGAGTCCACAACAGGCACAGGGTCGTCAGGGTCAAGGTCAGGGTCAGCCTCAAATCCTTCAAAATCCCTCTGTTGGACACAACCTGGCCACAATGGTCTCCAAGCAGAGTTCAAAGTCCTGGAAGTCACTTCCTCCCAAGCCTTACCTATAAGGCGTATGCATTGCACAATGTTGAAGTGATCTTTCCAGAACTCTCTTAGGGTCAACTCAGTGTCCGAGGTCACTTCAAAGCACTTTTCAAACAGTGCTTTGGTGTACAGTTTCTTGAAGTTGGAAATGACCTGCTGGTCCATGGGCTGGAGGAGAGGAGTGGTGTTAGGAGGCAAGAACTTCACTCTGATGAAATTAAACTTGTCAGACAAACACTCTTGCAAGTTGTGAGGGTGAGCATGAGCATTGTCCATTATCAGGAGGCACTTGAGTGGCAATTTCTTTTCCAAGAGGTATTTCTTCACAGTAGGGCCAAACACTCCAGTCACCCATTCCTTGAAAATCTCCCTAGTGACCCATGCCTTGGTGTTAGCCTTCCAATGCACACACAAATTATTCTTGTCAACACTGTGATTCTTGAAGGGTCTGGGATTTTCATGGTGATACACCAGTAAAGGCTTCACTTTAAAATCCCCACTAGCATTAGAACAAAACATGAGAGTTAGCCTGTCTTTCATAGGCCTGTGTCCTGGCTGTGCCTTTTCCTCCTGAGTAATGTAGGTCCTGTTGGGCATTTTCTTCCAAAACAGGCCTGTTTCATCACAGTTAAACACTTGTTGGGGGAGGAATTGTTCAGCCTCTACGAACCCCTGGAATTCATGCACAAATTTTTCAGCTGCACGTTTGTCTGAGCTGGCTGCCTCACCATGCCTCACAACACTGTGTATGCCACTACGCTTCTTAAACCTGTCAAACCAGCCTTTGCTGGCTTTAAAATCACTTGTCTCACCACTGGTTGCAGGCATTGTCTTGACAAGATCTGCGTGCAACTTCCTTGCCTTTTCACAAATTATCGCCATGGAACTACTATCACCCGCTCTCTGTTTTTCATGGATCCACACCAACAACAACTTCTCAACCTCATCCACTGTTTTCAATCTATTTTTCGTTAACATATCAACCCCTTTTGCAACATTAGCTTCCTTGATTTCATTTCTCTTTGCCAGGATAGAGCTGATAGTAGAAGGGGTTTTGTTGTACATACTGGCAAGATCACTCAGACGTACGCCACTCTCATATTTTCCTATAATCTCTTTCTTCAGTTCGATGGTGTTCCTCACTTTCTTTACCACAGGGGTGCCACTAGGAAGCTTCTTTGGAACCATGGTGACTTATTTCACAGTGACAGTCACTAAACCACCAAAAAAAACACCAAATGTAGTGTGAATGTTTGAAAGAGCGCGCTAGGTAATGTTCTCTCAATGGTAAACAACGCTTCACTGGTGGCGTCCTGCGTCCCGCGCAGGCGCGGAGCAGGCGGACAGGTCTAATACGTTACGAAACACGAGCCATTTTACGATTCTCGAAATCGAAAAAAGCTTACGAAACACGATGTTTACGAAATAAGAACCTTACGAAACTCGGGAGTCCACTGTACATATTTTATTCATTCTAGAGTGCATATCAGGTTTTTATGTTATTTATATTGTTTATTATGTCATATTAGATGAATTGTGATAGATAAATAAGCTGTCGAGTTGATAATAGCTTCATAGTGAAGTATGTACTATTTTGTCATGCCTCCTGACAGCATGAATGGATTAATTGTACAGTGGACCCCCAAGTAACGTAAAAACTTCATTCTAGAAGCCTGCTCAAGTGCCATTACCGAACGAATTTATTCCCTTAAGGAATGTCACGTAGGTTAGTCTATTTCAGACCCCCAAAAATACACTTCCACAAGCACTTACAATATTATACTTACATAATTGTACTATTTCCGGGGTGTTCATTACTCGGGGGCCCACTGTATTTCCATTATTTCTTATGGGAAATATTAAATCGCCTTTCGAACATTTCATGTTAAGAACAAGCTCCTGGAATGGATTATGTTCGAATAACGAGGGTCCACTGTACAGTGGACCCTCGCTATTCGAACAGGGTCCACTGTACAGTGGACCCTCGCTATTCGAACAGGGTCCACTGTACAGTGGACCCTGGGTTTTCATTGAAAATTCTTTCCAGAATGCTGTTCGAGCGCCGTTACTGAACGAATTTGTTCCCATAAGGACAAATGTAAATCAGATTAGTTGTTTCAGACCCCCAAAAATACACTTACAAAAGCTCTTACAAAAATACACTTACATAATTGTTCGAGTTTAGAGGTGAACGAAAACTGAGGGTCCACTGTACCTGGAAAGTACTCGAGGGCCTGGTCCCAAATCTGCACACTGCCATAACAACATACTGGAGTGAGAGATATGGAAGGAAATGTAAAATAAACCCAGTGAGGAGCAGGGGTGCAGTGGGGACAATAAGGGAGTACTGTATCAACATCTGGGGTCCCAGACTATTCAACATCTTACCAGAAGATATCCGAAACACGGATGGAACTAGTGTAGAAGTCTTCAAGAGGAAACTGGACAAGTATCTTCACCAGGTGCCAGATCAACCAGGCTGTGACGGATATGTGGGGCAGCGGGCCTCCAGCAGCAACAGCCTGGTTGACCAGGCAAGCACCAGATGAGCCTGCCCCATGGCTGGGCTCAGAGTAGAGAAACTCTCGAAACTCTTCAAAGGTATATCAAAGGTAAGGTTGTTTTATGGGGTATTTTTCAATACGCCTAATGCAAAACTGGGTTGATAGACAATGTTCTAGTTGACCTCACATGAAAGATAAAGGCCACAATAGTTGCATAGCAATGGGGTTTTATCATTGTGTCAATATCTCGTCTTTTAAAAATGTTGTATTTGTTTTTTTTTATTTTTTAATGATTTTTTGGAGGGAAAAATCAATAAAAAAAATGGTGAAAGTTATTGCAAATTCCCATAGCTATGGTGTAGAACCACCATTCCTCAATAACGTGTGCAAAAATCATGACATTCTGTTAATTAGTTTTCACAAAACTCGTATCAAAAGGTCAATAACTTATTCCTGAGAAAAAGAGAAATTTCATTTTCTGTAAAACTCTACAGGCACTGCACGCCACTAGTTGGCGGAGCATACACCTCCACTCTTCACGGGAGCCCACAGGCGACTGAGCAGCTCTCATTCTGAACACTAATGAACACTGTCTTGCCAGAGGCGTGTCTACACTACAGTTCATTTTAAAACTGCAGCACATCTACACTCCTTCAGAGTGCAGGCGTTGTATATCCCACCTTCAGGACTTAAATCCAGCTAATCAGTTTCCCTGAATCTCTTCATAAATGTTACTTTGCTCACACTTCAACAGCACATCAAAGTCATAAAAACCATTTGTCTCCACTCGCTCCTATCTAACACGCTCACGCATGCTCCCTGAAAGTCTAAGCCCCTCACACACAAAACCTCCTTTAATCCCCTACCCTGCCTTCCACTACAGATTTATACGCTCTCCAAGACATTCTATTTTGTTCCATCCTCTCTAAATGTCCGAACCACCTCAACAACCTCTCCTCATTGCCTTCTTCTTGAGAGCTCTTTGCATCTCCAGCCCTTGTTTTCTTGAAGAAGAATGTATTTACATAACACAAGCCATTACATGTCTTCAGTTTCCATCTTTCTTCATCCGAGATTACAGACTCAAGGCACAAGATATCCTCAACAAACTGCCCATGGAACAGCCCTCTAAGCAGTTCATAGTGCTCCCATGTGGTGATGTTGCCACGAATATTTGCTGAGCACTTGCTAAAAGTAACATCAATGTTTCCACCATAAACACATCATCTATCAAAGACATCACTACGAAACGCAGCCTTACACCTCTAACTTCCATAGCAGGCGTCGACACCATCCTCTGTGGATTCTGTCCCAAGAAATATGTAGGCGAAACAGGCAGAGATCTTGCGGTCTGCCTGAACGAGCATCGAAGTGCCAGTAACAGAGACGATTTAAGGTACGCCTGTGTCCTCCACAAAGACTCCATGGGGCATTTGATGAACTGAGATGAGGCACAACTTGTTCTCACCGAACCAGACCTTAGATGCCGACAATGTCTAGAAGCCTCGCTAATTGCCGTCACCGACACAATAGAACATAAAACTGGAAACCACAATATTTCTAAAACATTAGCATACATGATACTCAACCAGGCAAAGCACCACCTACCCAACAACACAGGAGTCACATGATCTCATCGTCTACCTGTCCTCATCCCAATATGGCATTCTTCAGGTCATGCGTCACTCACAACTCACTCTCCGCCTATATATACTGTCTTTTAACCTCTGTATGTTAGAAGTGATCAAGGTCCCAGGACCGAAACGTTTTCTAATAAATATGTCCTAGTGTTTGCTTACGTGTTTTTCTAAACCTGAATATACAGTACTGTACACTACTGTATAAACATTTAAACATACCAGATATGTTATAAATGGTGCAAAGGTGACATTAAAACAATATCAAAGATGGTTGACACAAACTCACTACCATTATAGTATGCTCCTCACTTAGTGACGAATCCGTTTAACGATGTGGTCTCAGGAACGGAACTCCGTCGTTAAGTGAGGAGAGGCTGTATATAATTTTTATGTTCCGATAATTACAATTTATAGTAGTTCTTGTGATTTCATAGCCAATCTTTCTTCTGACACTAATATTAGGTACAGTGGACCCTCGGAAATCAAACACCTTGGCAATCGAACAAATCGGAAATAGAACACTTTTTTCAGAACAAATTTTATTTCGGTAATCGAACACTTTCCACCAATCGAATAAGTGCGTACCAGACCTGTCCGCCCAGGCGTGCTTGGATGCCTCGCCGCGCAAGCATCGGGAGCCAGTTTAGCGTTGTTTACACTTGAGTAAACATCACCCTGCATGCTCATCCAAACATTTCACAATTAATTAATTGTGTTTGGAGTTTGTTCATTAAGTGTGACTGTGAAATAAGCTACCATGGGTCCCAAGAAAGTTCCTAGTGGTACCTCTGTGGTGAAGAAAGTGAGAAACACCATAGACATGAAGGAAATAATACAAAAATACGAGTGGTGTGCGAATTTCTGAGCTTGCCAGGATACAGTGGACCCCCGCCTAACGAACAAAATTCATTCCAGAAGACTGCTCAAGTGCCATTACCGAACGAATTTACTCCCTTAAGAAATAATGTCAAGTAGGTTAGTCCATTTCAGACCCCCAAAAATACACTTCCACAAGCACTTACAATATTATACTTACATAATTGTACGATTTCCGGGGTGTTTGTATATGGCAAAAACAGGTCAACTATCGCTTCTATCCTGGCTAAGAAGGAACAAATCAAGGAAGCTAATGTTGCAAAAGGTGTTAATATGCTAGCCAAAAATAGACCACAAATAATCGAAGAGGTTGAGAAGTTGTTGCTGGTGTGGATCAAGGATAAAGAGTTAGCAGGTAATAGTGTGTCGGAGACAATCATTTGCGAAAAGTCAAGGAAGTTGCATGCCGATCTTGCAAAGAAAATGCCTGCAACCAGTGCAGATTGTAGTGTTAGTGATTTCAAGGCCAGCAAAGGCTGGTTTGAGAGATTTAACCCTTTAACTGTCCACACGTAGATCTACATTCACTCGCGTACTGCTCCGAATATTTTCAAAGAAAAAAAAATAATTTTTTTTTTTAAATGAAGAGTGCATTTTTATAAACAGGATAGGCTAAAAAAAATTTTTTAGGGCCAGTACTTACCAAGATATAAGCCCGCCAAGTTGGTGCTGGATGCTCACCTGACGGCAACATCACGTCCTGCCGCTTGTAGAAGTATTGCGGATATACTTTTTTTTCTAGTTTTTATTTTAATTTATATAACTTTTATGTTCTGATAATTACAATTTATAATAGTTCTTGTGATTTCATAGCAAATCTTTGTTCTAACACTAATATTAGGTACTGAAATAGTACTCAAATAGTCACAATCACACCTACAGGTGAACATATTCACCTGCCTTGGTCATTTACTATTGTCTATAAATATATACGAAGTATTTATAGGTCCCAGCAATGTTTTAGACATCCTGGAGTATATATGAAACTCCTTGAAGAATGGTGTTATGACAATTGTCAGATAACTACTGATAAGGGAGTGACATTGATGAATGAATGTGTGCAGGGAACCCTCGCTTTGTTTTCACTTTCTGTATCTGTCTGTCTGTCTATCTATGTCTGTCTGTCTATCTATATGTCTGTATGTCTATCTATATTTCTGTATGTCTATCTATATGTCTGTATATCTATCTATGTGTCTATCTATCTGTCTATGTTTGTATCTATGTGTCTGTCTATCTGTCTAGCTCTGCTTATCTGTCTTTCTGTCTGCCTGAGTATGTGTGCCTGGAGTATAATATGAAACTCCTTGAAGAATGGTGTTATGACAAGTGTCAGATAACACTGACAGTCCAATGACATTGATGAATGTGAGCAGGGAACCCTCGCTTTGTTTTCACTGTCTGTATCTGTCTATCTGTCTGTCTATCTGTACGTCTATCTGTCTGTCTATCTGTCTGTCTATCTATCTGTCTATCTATCTATCTATCTGTCTGTCTATCTATCTGTCTAGCTCTGCATATCTGTCTTTCTGTCTGCCTGTGTGTGTGTCTTTCCGTCTGTTTGTCTCAGTCTCAGAGTGCGGCTCGTAAACGAACAGGAATTATATACGATGCAAAAGTGACATGACAAAGCGTATTACTTGCCAGTCATGCTTATTATGCCTTATATCTACAAGCATTGTATAGCACTTTGCCTGGAATTTTTGGGTTATCCTAGGTAATTTACACTATGTATAATAACTGTACTTATGTGTACATGTGAGAAAGAGACAGAGAGAGAGATATTACAGATATAGTATATAGATAGACAGAGATATAGGACAGATATATATAGATAGACAGAGATATAGACAGATATAGACAGCCAGAGACAGCCAAAGCCAGCCAGCCTGCCGAGTACATAACAACATAAAAAAGAAGGAACACTGCAGCAGGCCTACTGGCCCATGCAAGGCAGGTCCATGTCACCCCCTGGCTTAGACCAATGACCCACCTAGTCAGGTCACATCCTCTGAAGGAAGGAGCATGACATCATACCTAGTAGCACAAACTAGTCAGGTCCAACTCACACCCACCCACAGCCACTCATGTATTTATCTAACCTATTTTTACTTTCCTCTTATAAGGGGAGTGTTAATGCGACATGACATCAGTGAATCCCTGGTGTTTGCCACACTATTTGCTCTAGCTGGAGCTAAATTGAACTGTTGCTCCCACAAGGTACTAAGTGGTCCAGGATTTTTTTAATACTGCGCACACTGAAGGCACAGACCCATTCTCTCATGTCTAGGCGACTCAGGCCTCTCGCACTAAATTTGAAGGAATGAAAAATAAAACGTAGATCTACGTTCGGAGCAGTACGCGTACAAACGTATATCTACGTTTGGACAGTTAAAGGGTTAAGAAGCATAGTGGCATACACAATGTGGTAAGGCATGGTGAGGCTGCCAGTTCAGACTAACATGCGGCTGAAAAATTCATTACTGAATTTCAGGACTACACAAAGACTGAAAATTTGAAAACTGAACAAGTGTTCAATTGTGACAAAACAGGCCTGTTTTGGAAGAAAATGTCCAACAGGATCTACATTACTCAGGAGGAAAAGGCACTGCCAGGACACAAGCCTATGAAAGACAGACTAACTCTCATGTTGTGTAGTAATGCTAGTGGGGATTGAGGCTATTGATTCACGGGAGGAGGAGGAGGAAGAGGGACTGGTTGAGGTGCCTTCTTCAGAGATTAAGGAGATTTGTGCAATGTGGAATAGGGTCCAGGCATTTGTTGAAAAAATACCTCCCTGAGCAAGCTAAAACAAGCCATATCAGCAGCATGTTCAGTGACCAAACAATGTCCTACTTCAGGCAAATGTTAAAGAGGCACAAGAAACAGAGGACTGTGGACAGTTATTTTTTGAGACAAGGGTCCAGTGACTCTCAAGCTAGTCCTAGTGGGATAAAAAGACAAAGAAGAGAAGTAACCCCAGATAGGGCTTTGATACCTGAAGTCCTTTTGGAGGGGGATTCCCCTTCCAAACACTAACTCCTCCCTCCCTCACTCCTCCTCCCTATCTTCCATATGCCATCAACAATCTTCAATAAAGGTAAGTAAAGATACATACATTTATTTAATATATGTTTAGTAGTATGTAATTATATTGTGAATGTAGAACTATAATTAACCCTTTGACTGTTTTGGTCGTATATATACGTCTTACGAGCCACTGTTTCGGACGTAAAGTGGACCCCTGGTGTTCGTCCTGCTCGAAACTTGCCCTTTTATGTAAGTGTATTTTTTTTAATGCTTTTATAAGTGTATTTTTGGGGGTCTAAAAGGACTAGTCTACTTTACATTATTCCTTATGGGAATAAATTCGTTTGGTAATGGCACTTGAACAGCATTCTGGAACGAAAAAAATCACGAAAACCGGGGGTCCGCTGTATATATCTCTCATATGTGGTAGGCCCACATATGAGAGAATGGGTCTGTGTGGTCAGTGTGCACTGTATAAAAAAAATCCTGCAGCACACAGTGCATAATGAGAAAAAAAAAAAACTGTCTGTGTTTTTGGATTAAAACGCCGACTTTGAGGTGTATTTTCGTACAGTATTTATGGTTGTATTCTCTTTTTCGTGGTCTCATTTGATAGGAAAACATACTACAGAAATATAGATGATTTTGATTAGTTTCATGATGAAAACGACCTTGAAATTGAGCTCAAAGTATGGGAAATTTTCGATTTTTGCCAATGTTCAAGAGTAAACAAATCATGCCACGCGTCCAATACACATCAACTGGTGAGTCTAATATTGTTTCACAAGGGCACTGATATTATTTATACCATTTTTACAATAATGCAATAGTCTGCATAACGTAAATCTTCTATTTTTTGTGTGAATAAAAAATCAAAATAGAAAGCAAGAGTAATATATGAGGGGCCTAAAGACATGACTAATGAACAGATAACATCTTATTTTAGTGCCAGGAATGTCTGCATTGTTTATTCTGGAGACTATTTTGAAATTGACAACTTTTTCATTTTGCATGAAATTAGCCAAATTGCCAATTTCTGACCACTTTATTGAGTAGTTGAAATCGGTAAATTGGTGGTTTCTTGTACTCAATCGATAGAACAAATGCAGTTCTAAAGAAATAGCTATGAGTTTGGTCAACTGGAACAACGTAATTGGCCAAAAATAGAGCTCAAAGTCGGCGAAATTGCCAATGCGTATATATCACCGAGATCACTAAATTCGTGAGAGCGTAATTCCATAAGTTTTCCATCAAATTTCATACTTTTGGTGTCATTACCATCGGGAAAAGATTCTTTATCATTTCATAAGAAATTTTTTTTTTTTTTCCCCGAAAATTTTGCGACAACGGGAGACCCCTCAGGATTAGGGGTTGCGACAGTCACAGGGTTAATGTCATTAAAATGTATTATTTTTTAATATTTTTGGGTTTCTGGAACGGATTAATTGTATTTCCATTATTTCTTATGGGAAATATTGATTCGATTTTCGAACATTTCAAGTTAAGAACAAGCTCCTGGAATGGATTATGTTTGATTTCTGAGGGTCCACTGCACTAAAATAGTACTCAGATAGTCACAAACACATTGACAGGTGAACATTTTCACCTGTCTTGGTTACATACTATTGTCTAGAAATATATACAAAGTATTTATAGGTCTCAGCAATGTTTTAGACATGCTGGAGTATACATGAAGCTCCTTGAAGCACTGTGTAAGACGACTGTCACCCCACTGCTGACAGTGCAGCAGTGGAGTGACACTTGATGATTGTGCACTGCTCCAGGGAACAATGGCTTTGTTTTCACTGTTACACATAAACATGTCTGTCTATTTGTCTGTCTGTCTGTCTAGCTCTGCTTATCAGTCTCTCTGTCTGCCTGTGTGTGTGTCTGTCTTCCTGTCTCTCTGTCTGCTCGTCTTTTTGTCTCGGAGAGCCGCTCATGAACCAACAGGTATTACACACGATGCAGTTGTCACATCTGAATCCTGATCAAGTGAAAATGCTTATTACTTGCCAGTCATGCTTATTATGAGTTATATCTACAAGCACAGTGTAGCACTTTGTCTAGATTTTTTGGGTTATCTTAGGTAATTTACACTATGAAAATATAGACACATGTGCAACATCTGGGTATCTTTATTGTAGACGTTTCGCCATCCAGTGGCTTTATCAGATACAGATTCTAGGACATAATTTGAAGACAGTAGAACTATAGAATCTGTATTGATAAAGCCACTGGATGGCGAAACATCTACAAAAAAGATACCCAGATGTTGCATGTGTGTGTATATTTTCATCTTGTCAGTATTGCTTACCAATATTGTACAATTTACACTATGGATAAAAACTGTACAGTACTTATATGTATCTGTGAGGTAGAGAGAGAGAGAGATAGAGACAGAAACAGACGGAGAGACAGCCAAAGTCAATGAGCCAGCCAGCCAGCCAGTTAGCCAGTCGGTCTGCCGAATACCTATTACACGTTCCAAAATTATTTCTCTTTACTAAGGGCATGGGTTATAGGACATTCTGGCAGGATGACACTACCAGCAGTATCAAAATTGAAAGGATGTGGCACAAATATTGCACATGGGTTATTATTGACATTTTTTATATTTCTTCGACCACTTGTGGCCACATCCATCTCATAGCCACTAAACTCGGGGTCAACATAACTTTCCTCTTAAAAGGAAAGTGTTAATATGACATGGCATCAGTGAATCCCTGGTGTTTGCAGTGTTGTTTGCTCTAGCTGGCGCTCAATTGAACTGGTACTCCTGCAAGGTACTAAGTGGTCCCAGAATTTTTTAATACTGCGCACACCGAGTGTTAACCCCTAAACGTAGATCTACGCTCTTACTGCTAGTGCTCCAAACATAGATCAACGTTTTACATTTCCTGCCTCCAAATTTGGGAAGATTGGCCTGAGATGCCTGATCAGTATAGTGCACACTTGGTGTGCACAACATTAAAAAATCTGGGACCACTTAGTACCCTGTGGGAGCACCAGTACAATTGAGCACCAGCTAGAGCAAAGAGCGTGGCAAACACCTGGGATTCACTGATGGCATGTCATGTTGACTCCGAGTTTAGTGGCTTTGAGATAGATGTGGCCACAAGTGGTTGAGGAAATATCAAAAGCCTCGATAATAACCCATGCGCAACATCCTTTCAATTTTGATACCACTGGTAGTGTTATCCTGTCAGAATGTCCTATAAACAATACCATAAGTAAACAGAAACAATTCTGGAACATGTGTAATACATGTTTGGCAGGCTGGGTGGCTGGCTGGCCGGGTGGCTGGCTGGCGGCTGGCTGGGTGGGTGCCTGATTGACTTTGGCTGTCTATCTCCGTCTGTATCTATCTCTGCCTGTCTCTGTATCTCTGTCTCTATCTCACAGATACACATAAATAGTTATTATACATAGTGTAAATTACCTAGGATAACCACAAAAAATTAGACGAAGTGCTATACTGTGCTTGTAGATATAATGCATAAGCATGACTGGCAAGTAATGCGCATTTTCACTTGATCAGGAATCAGACGTGACTACTCTGCATCGTGTGTAATACATGTACCTGTTGGTTCTGAAACAGAAAAGTGTCACTCCACTGCTGTACTGTCAGCAGTGGAGTGATACTTGTCTTACACAGTGCTTCAAGGAGTTTCATATATACTCCAGCATGTCTAAAACATTGCTGGGACCTATAAACAGTTTGTATACATATATCTCTAGAAAATAGTTGGTGACTAAGGTAGGTGAAAATGTTCACCTGTCAGTGTGTTTGTGACTATTTGAGTACTATTTCAGTACCTAATATTAGTGTCAGAACAAACATTGGCTATGAAATCACAAGAACTACTACAAATTGTAATTATCAGAACATAAAAATGATATAAATTAAAAAAAAAAAAAGAGGAAAAAAGGTATATCAGCAACACTCCTGCAAGCGGCAGGACTCCATGTTGCCATCAGGTGAGTGACAAGCGCCGAATTTGCAGAGTTATATCCCCGTAAGTACTGACCCTAATTGTTTTTTTTTAACATTACTTTATGTAAAAAAATGTCCTCTTTATTTAAGGGTTTAAGGGTTAACCTCATCCTTCATAAACCCATCCACTGACAAGTTAACTCCCAAATATCTGAAAACATTCCCTTCTTCCATAATGCCTCCCTCCAATGTGATACGTATCTAATTTTTCTTTATATAAATCATTTGATACCCTCATCATCTTACATTTATCTATGTTCACTTTCAATTTTCTACCTTTACACACCCTCCCAAACTCGTCCACTAACCTTAGCAACTTTTCTTTGGAATCTCCCAAAAGCACAGTGTGAGGGAAAAGTAGTGTAAATAGGGTTACGGTTGTTCAGTCAGCCGGGAGTATCGTTAATGAGTTACAGCCCGCACTTCCATCTAGCGGGCTGGGGCAAAACTCTTGATCCCGGGTGTCTGTCGAGGGTTTTTACTTTCTACTCCTGGTAGTATGACTCTTACCTGGTGTCGGTTGGGGAGTGGAAAGTCACTTCACCTTCACTCTTCTCCGAATCAGGTAAGGCGATCTACCAGAAGTATTTCTTGTGTTTGATTATTGTTTTCTTTGGTTACCAGTTGTGACTTGTCCATTTTGAAACACCTTTTTCCATCTTAAATGTTTTAAGACTCATGGTAACCAGAATATTTTCTTTATTATCAGCTCTGCCGCTGGACTGGTTCTCCAGGACAGACGCATGACTTACGAGCAAGATTTCCCTGGACTTAACGGGAATTCCACAACAACTCTCTCTAGTTTCTAACTTGTGTGCGTTAGAGGGTGTTGCTGAAGATCTCACCTCCGTTCGGATACCTACAGTGTGGTATTTGAACCTAGTGGTCCCAGGAGATTCACCATCTACTCCGGAGACATACCACCTACTCGGAGACAACCATCATCTTTTCTCCCCCTCTCCGGTTATTACCTCCTGCCTCACTAACAGACCAGAACCAAAACTGATAATTTTTTTTTATTTCTATTTAATTTTATTAAAATCCAGAAAAAACAATCTTGTTCTATATCCTCTGTTTATTATTTATTAATTTTTCCATCAATATTTTGTTCAGGGGAAGGCGTTTCCCTGACACACAGTATCATCAGCAAAACGTAACTGTGTCAACTCCCATTTTGTATTTGAATCCCCATAATTTAATCCCACCGCTCCCCCCAACACCCTAGCATTTACTTCTTTTACAATCCTGTCAATAAATATGTTAAACAACCATGGTGATATTACACATCCCTATCTAAGACCTACTTTTACTGGAAAGTAATCTCCCTCCCTCCTACATACCTTAACCTGAGCCTCACTATCCTCATAAAAACTCTTTACAGCATTTAATAACTTACTACCTATTCCATACACTTGCAACATCTGCCACACTGCTCCCCTATCCACTCTATCACATGCCTTTTCTAAATCCATAAATGCAATGAAAACTTCCCTAATTTTATCTAAATACTGTTCACATATATGCTTCACTTGATCTACACATCCCCTACACATCTAAAGCCTCCTTGTTCATCTGCAATTCTGGTCTCTGTCATACCTCTAATTCTTTCAATAAAAACCCTACTGTACACTTTACCTGGTATACTCAGTAAACTTATTCCCCTATAATTTTTACAAACTCTTTTGTCCCCCTTCCCTTTATATAAAGGAACTATACATGCTCTCTGCGAATCCCTAGGTACCTTCCCTTCTTTCATACATTTATTAACCCTTTCTGGGTCGGTGCCGTACTAGTATGTTTTATGAGCAAGGGTTAGTGTCGTACTAGTACGCATAAATTCTAGCGGCCTCAAATTAAGTGGGAAACGGTTGGTAGCCCTACATATGAAAGAATGGGTCTATGTGGTCAGTGTGCACAGTATAAAAAAAATCCTGCACCACACACTGCATAATGAGAGAAAAAACTCTGACCGTTTTTTTTCGTTTAAAACAGCGGCTTTGCAGTTTATTTTCGTATGGTATTTATTGATGTATTCTCGTTTTCTTAGTCTCATTTGATAGAATAGACGATATATTACAGAAACAGAGATGATTTTGATTGGTTTGACAATGACAAGTACCTTGAAATTGAGCTCAAAGTAGAGAAAATGTTCGATTTTTTATGATGTTCAATAGTAAACAAATCACACCATGCGTCCAATATACATCAACTGGCGAGTCTAATATTCATGCACAAGTGCTCTGATATTATTTATACCATTTTTACAATGATGCAGTTGTATACATAACAATAAATCTTCTATTTTTTGTGAGAATAAAAATTCAAAATGAAAAGCAAAAGTAATGTAAGAGAGGCCTGGAAACGTGACTAATGAACAGAGAAGATGTTATTTTAGTGCCAGAAATGTCTGCCTTGTTTATTCTGGACCCTATTTTGAAATTGGCATCGTTTGAAATTTGTGTGAAATTGGCCAAATTGCCATTTTCTGACCACTATTTTGGGTAGTTGTAATTGGTAAATAGGCGGTTTCTTGTACTCAATCGATAGATGAAATGGAGTTCTAGCGAAATAGCTATAATTGTAGTAGATTGAAACATTGGAATTTGCCGAAAATAGGGCTCAAAGTGGGCAAAATCGCTGATGCGTAAATGTCATCGATACCGTTAACTTCGCAAAAGCATAATTCCGTTAGTTTTCGATCAAATTTCACAATTTTGGTGCCGTTATAATCGGAGAAAGATTCTCTATCATTCCATAAGAAAAACTTTTTTTTTCAAAAAAAATTTCGACCCCAGGAACAGGTTTCCAAGAAGGCCTGTCGACCCCCAAAGGGTTAACCCTTTCAGGGTTTTTGACGTACTAGTACGGCTTACGCACCAGGGCGTTTGATGTACTAGTACGCCTAAATTCTAGCGCCCTCAAATCAAGCAGAAACAGGCTGGTAGGCCTAGATGTGAGAGAATGGGTCTGTGCGGTCAGTGTGCGCAGTATAAAAAAAATCCTGCACCACACAGTGCATAATGAGGAAAAAAAAAAACTGACCGAGTTTTTGGTTTAAAACAGCGACTTTGCAGTCAATTTTCGTATGGTATTTATGCTTGTATTCTCGTTTTCTTAGTCTCATTTGATAGAATGGAAGATATATTACAGAAATAGAGATAATTTTGACTGGTTTCATGATGACAAGTACCTTGAAACTGAGCGCAAAGTAGCGAAAATGTTCGATTTTTGCCGATGTTCAAGAGTAAACAAATCACGCCATGCTTCCAATACACATCAACTAGGTAGTCTAATATTCTTGCACAAGTGCGCTGATATTATTTATACCATTTTTACAATGATGCAGTTGTATACATAACAGAAAATCTTCAATTTTTTGTGAGAATAAAAATTCAAAATGGAAAGCAAAAGTAATGCAATAGGAGCCTGGAGACGTGACTAATGAACAGATAAAATGTTATTTTAGTGCCAGGAATGCCTGTCTTGTTTATTCTGGACCCTATTTTGAAATTGGCATCTTTTGAAATTTGTGTGAAATTGGCAATATTGCCAATTTCTGACCGATTTACTGGGTAGTTGAAATCGGTAAATTGGTGGTTTCTTGTACTCAAATCGATAGAACAAATGGAATTCTACAATAATAGCTATGATTTTTGTAGACCGATACATTGGAATTGGCCGAAAATAGGGCTCAAAGTGGGCGAAATCGCCGATGTGTAATTCCGTTTGTTTTTCACCAAATTTTATACTTTTGGTGGCGTTATGATCGGAAAAAGATGCTCTATCGTTTCATAAGAAAAAATAATTTTTTTTTCCAAAAATGTTTCAACCCTGAGAGAGAGTTAACCCTTAAACTGTCCACACGTAGATATACGTTCACTCGCGTAGCTGACCGAGTATTTTGAGAAAAAAATAAAATGTTCTTTTTCTTTAAAATGAAGAGTGCATTTTGTTTGTCATTCCCACATTTTGTAATACGTACTACACACACTGAGTGCACAGACCCATTCTCTAATCTCTAGGCAACTCAGGCTTATCGTGGCAAGGTTAAAAGCATTTGAAAAAAACGTAGATCTACGTTCGGTCAGCTACGCGAGTGAACGTATATCTATGTGTGGACAGTTTAAGGGTTAAGAATCGAGGTCTCGACCCTGAAAGGGTTAAACAAAAATACCAACCATTCCAACACTATATCCTCCCCTGCTTTTAACATTTGTCATGATCCTGTCAGTTTCAGCTGCTTTACCCCTTTCATTCTACGTAATGCCTCACGCACCTCCCCAGACTCTCATCCTGCTCTTCTTCACTCCTAAAAAATGTTATACCTCCCTGGCCAGTGGATGAAATTACTGCCTCCCTTTCTTCATCAACATTTAAGTTCCTCAAAATATTCCTGCCATCTACCCAATACCTCCAGCTCTCCATCTACTAACTTGCATACTCCTTCCTCAGGAGGAAAATAGGAGGATGAAGCTTCGCCTAGGAGGGTTTGGGATTGAGTGTGAGATGGTTGGTGCTGGTGAGGAGGAAATGGTTACCAACAGTGAGAGTGGCAACCACTTGGCAAGTGGTTCACAATTCAAGAAGAAGGAAGATAAGGAAGATTAATAGAGAAAATGTGAAGGTAGGAAATTGATTCTCTGTTCTCCAGGACGAGTGTACTTCAGTGGTTAGTGAGGTTAAAGGTACCCCTGACTTCCCTGCTAATCAAGGTAAGAATATTCTGATTGTGGGAGATTCTCAGGTAAGATATATGGACCGTGTTTTTTGTAACAGAGATAGGAAGGTCAGACAGAGGGTGTGCCTCCCAGGAGCTGGTATTGGTGACATAGTCAGCAGGTTGGATAATATTGTGTCAGGTAATGGGAACAAGCCCATTATCTGTCTTAGTGCTGGTGGAAATGACATTGGGAAGGGCAGAAGACAGGAGCTATTAGGTAAGTACAGGTCAGCCATAGAAGTAGTTAGGTCTAAGGGAGGGATCCCAATCATATGTAGCATTTTGCAATGAATGGATGTCTAGGGCAATTGGTATAAATTGCTGGCTAGACAGCTACTGCAAGGAACTTGCAATTCCATTCATTGATAACTGGGACAAATTCTATGGCAAATGTGATATGTATGCAAGGGATGGGGTTCATCTCTCTGGGGCTCGAGTGGTTGCATTAGCCGATTCGATTGAGGGGGTCATTGGAGACTTGTCTTGGACTTTAAACTGATAGATTATAGAGGTATGGGTGTTTGTGGGAAACAATCAGGCTGTAGTATTAGGCCTGGAAACAGCAGATATTACCAGGATACCTCATGGATATGTTTAAAAGACAATATTCAAAATAAAGTTGCTAGTAAAGGCAAAGCAACTGATCAACAAAGAGAGATAGTAGAGGGCAACGAGTGACTAGCTCCCTTAAGGTTTACTATACAAATAGTAGGAGTCTAAGAAATAAGATAGATGAGCTGAGATTACTTGCAAGTGCAGGTAATATAGATATTATTGCTATAACAGAGACCTGGTTCAACCTGAAAGATAGAGAAATGCCTTCCGAGTGCAACATACAGGGTTATAAACTATTCCACACTGATAAGGTCAACAGGAAGGGTGGTGGAGTGGCGATGTATGTCAGAGATAATTTAAAATTGTTGTGTTAGACAAGATATAAAATTAGAAACATCGGACACAGAATCTGTTTGGCTACAGTTTCTCGATGGTCGTGAAAATTAATTTTGGTGTG
>WNWK01006491.1:0-5000 GCA_009830355.1 Cherax destructor
ATTCCACAGTAACTGTTCCACAGTAACTGTTGTTCCACAGTAACTGTTCCACAGTAACTGTTGTTCCACAGTAACTGTTCCACAGTAACTGTTGTTCCACAGTAACTGCTTTCCACAGTAACTGTTGTTCCACAGTAACTGCTGTACCACAGTAACTGTTGTTCCACAGTAACTGTTGTTCCACAGTAACTGTTGTTCCACAGTAACTGTTGTTCCACAGTAACTGTTGTTCCACAGTAACTGCTGTACCACAGTAACTGTTGTTCCACAGTAACTGCTGTACCACAGTAACTGTTGTTCCACAGTAACTGCTGTACCACAGTAACTGTTGTTCCACAGTACAACAGTTGGTGAGTGTTGTGGTTACACAGGATCGTCTCATAAAGCCTCGCTTTAATCCCTCCTCCAGGTGAGGTGCCTCCATCACATTGCTACCTCCTCCTCCAAGTGAGGTTCCATCACCTTGCTACCTCCTGCTCCAGGTGAGGTGCCTCCATCACCTTGCTACCTCCTCCTCCAAGTGAGGTTGCTCCATCACCTTGCTACCTCCTCCTCCAAGTGAGGTTCCTCTATCACCTTGCTACCTCCTCCTCCAAGTGAGGTTCCTCTATCACCTTGCTACCTCCTCCTCCTCCAAGTGAGGTTCCTCCATCACCTTGCTACCTCCTCCTCCTCCAAGTGAGGTTCCTCCATCACCTTGCTACCTCCTCCTCCAAGTGAGGTTCCTCCATCACCTTGCTACCTCCTCCTCCTCCAAGTGAGGTTCCTCCATCACCTTGCTACCTCCTCTTCCAAGTGAGGTTCCTCCATCACCTTGCTACCTCCTCCTCCAAGTGAGGTTCCTCCATCACCTTGCTACCTCCTCCTCCAAGTGAGGTTCCTCCATCACCTTGCTACCTCCTCCTCCTCCAAGTGAGGTTCCTCTATCACCTTGCTACCTCCTCCTCCAAGTGAGGTTCCTCCATCACCTTGCTACCTCCTCCTCCAAGTGAGGTTCCTCCATCACCTTGCTACCTCCTCCTCCAAGTGAGGTTCCTCCATCACCTTGCTACCTCCTCCTCCAGGTGAGGTTCCTCCATCACCTTGCTACCTCCTCCTCCAGGTGAGGTTCCTCCATCACCTTGCTACCTCCTCCTCCAAGTGAGGTTCCTCCATCACCTTGCTACCTCCTCCTCCAAGTGAGGTTCCTCCATCACCTTTTCTACCCTCTTCTCCTCCAGGTGAGGTTCCTCCATCACCTTGCTACCTTCTCCAGGTGAGGTTCCTCCATCACCTTGCTACCTCCTCCAAGTGAGGTTCCTCCATCACCTTGCTACCTCCTCCTCCTCCAAGTGAGGTTCCTCCATCACCTTGCTACCTCCTCCTCCAAGTGAGGTTCCTCCATCACCTTGCTACCTCCTCCTCCAGGTGAGGTTCCTCCATCACCTTGCTACCTTCTCCTCCAGGTGAGGTTCCTCCATCACCTTGCTACCTCCTCCTCCAGGTGAGGTTCCTCCATCACCTTGCTACCTCCTCCTCCAGGTGAGGTTCCTCCATCACCTTGCTACCTCCTCCTCCAGGTGAGGTTCCTCCTTCACCTTGCTACCTCCTCCTCCAGGTGATGTTCCTCCATCACCTTGCTACCTCCTCCTCCAGGTGAGGTTCCTCCATCACCTTGCTACCTCCTCCTCCAGGTGAGGTTCCTCCATCACCTTGCTACCTCCTCCTCCAGGTGAGGTTCCTCCATCACCTTGCTACCTCCTCCTCCTCCAGGTGAGGTTCCTCCATCACCTTGCTACCTCCTCCTCCTCCAGGTGAGGTTCCTCCATCACCTTGCTACCTCCTCCTCCTCCAGGTGAGGTTCCTCCATCACCTTGCTACCTCCTCCTCCTCCAGGTGAGGTTCCTCCATCACCTTGCTACCTCCTCCTCCTCCAGGTGAGGTTCCTCCATCACCTTGCTACCTCCTCCTCCTCCAGGTGAGGTTCCTCCATCACCTTGCTACCTCCTCCTCCTCCAGGTGAGGTTCCTTCTTCACCTTGCTACCTCCTCCTCCTCCAGGTGAGGTTCCTCCTTCACCTTGCTACCTCCTCCTCCTCCAGGTGAGGTTCCTCCTTCACCTTGCTACCTCCTCCTCCTCCAGGTGAGGTTCCTCCTTCACCTTGCTACCTCCTCCTCCTCCAGGTGAGGTTCCTCCTTCACCTTGCTACCTCCTCCTCCTCCAGGTGAGGTTCCTCCTTCACCTTGCTACCTTCTCCTCCTCCAGGTGAGGTTCCTCCTTCACCTTGCTACCTCCTCCTCCAGGTGAGGTTCCTCCTTCACCTTGCTACCTCTCCTCCTCCAGGTGAGGTTCCTCCTTCACCTTGCTACCTCCTCCTCCTCCAGGTGAGGTTCCTCCTTCACCTTGCTACCTCCTCCTCCTCCAGGTGAGGTTCCTCCTTCACCTTGCTACCTCCTCCTCCTCCAGGTGAGGTTCCTCCTTCACCTTGCTACCTCCTCCTCCTCCAGGTGAGGTTCCTCTTCACCTTGCTACCTCCTCCTCCTCCAGGTGAGGTTCCTCCTTCACCTTGCTACCTCCTCCTCCTCCAGGTGAGGTTCCTCCTTCACCTTGCTACCTCCTCCTCCTCCAGGTGAGGTTCCTCCTTCACCTTGCTACCTCCTCCTCCAGGTGAGGTTCCTCCATCACCTTGCTACCTCCTCCTCCAGGTGAGGTTCCTCCATCACCTTGCTACCTCCTCCTCCAGGTGAGGTTCCTCCATCACCTTGCTACCTCCTCCTCCAGGTGAGGTCCTCCATCACCTTGCTACCTCCTCCTCCAGGTGAGGTTCCTCCATCACCTTGCTACCTCCTCCTCCAGGTGAGGTGCCTCCATCACCTTGCTACCTCCCCTCCAGGTGAGGTTCCTCCATCACCTTGCTACCTCCCTCCTCCAGGTGAGGTTCCTCCATCACCTTGCTACCTCCTCCTCCAGGTGAGGTGCCTCCATCACCTTGCTACCTCCTCCTCCAGGTGAGGTGCCTCCATCACCTTGCTACCTCCTCCTCCAGGTGAGGTTCCTCCTTCACCTTGCTACCTCCTCCTCCAGGTGAGGTTCCTCCATCACCTTGCTACCTCCTCCTCCAGGTGAGGTGCCTCCATCACCTTGCTACCTCCTCCTCCAGGTGAGGTGCCTCCATCACCTTGCTACCTCCTCCTTCAGGTGAGGTGACACTGGCCAGAATTATCCGAACCATTTCCATCATCGTGGAATGGATCGGATAACTTGCAGAAGCCTCAGCTGCTTGGCTTCAAGTGTGTAGCTGTGTATCTGCTAATGTTATCTGTATAATGATGTAAAATGTACATTTCCTTTGAATCAGGTTCAATATATTTGAGAGTGTCTTCAGTATTTGATGTTGATGCGTCTTAATGGCAGGATACTGTCTACTTCACACTGTGTGGCGCCAAGTTTCTTAATACACTAACTTTGTTATACATTGTAGTGTAGATGGTGGGGGTGGTGTAGTGTAGATGGTGGGGGTGGTGTAGTGTAGATGGTGGGGGTGGTGTAGTGTAGATGGTGGGGGTGGTGTAGTGTAGATGGTGGGGTGGTGTAGTGTAGATGGTGGGGTGGTGTAGTGTAGATGGTGGGGTGGTGTAGTGTAGAAGGTATGGTGGTGTAGTGTAGATGGTGGGGGTGGTAGTAGATGGTGGGGTGGTGAGTGTGATGGTTGGGGTGGTGTAGTGTAAGGTCATGGTGGTGTAGTGTAGATGGTGGGGTGGTGTAGTGTAGAAGGTCATAGGTGTAGTGTAGATGGTGGGGGGGTGAGTAGATGGTGGGGGTGGTGTAGTGTAGATGGTGGGGGTGGTGGTGGTAGAAGGTATGGGTGGTGTAGTGTAGATGGTGGGGGTGGTGTAGTGTAGATGGTGGGGTGGTGTAGTGTAGATGGTGGGGGTGGTGTAGTGTAGAAGGTGGTGGTGTAGTGTAGATGGGGATAGGTAGTGTAGATGGTGGGGGTGTAGTGCAGACTGCCTGCCAGTACACTGTCACACTCAGGTGTGCGTACTGGGTGCTGTGGTATGCGGTGACAGAGAGAGTACTCACCTAATTGTGGCTGCAGGGGTCGATTCATAGCTCCTGGCTCCGCCTCTTCACTGGTCGATACTAGGTCCACTCTCCCTGCTCCACGAGCTTTATCATACCTCTTCTTAAAGCTATGTATTTTACCTACCTCCACTACATCACTTTCCAGACTATTCCACTTCCTGACAACTCTATGACTAAAGAAATACTTCCTAACATCTCTGTGATTCATGTGTGTGTGTGACAGCTCTCATGGTGAGTGTTTTGAATCCACGACCACAGAAGACTGCCTGGTCGTGTCACACCCTGCACGACACCTACAACTCTCCTAATTACATGAGAATCTGGGGATGGGACAGGTGTTCTGTCGTGCTCAGGGTGGTGGCAGGTGTTCTGTCGTACTTGGCGGGGTAAGAGGTATTGTTGTACCTGGTGTAGCAGGTGTTTTGTTGCACCTGGGGGTGGCAGGTGTTCTGTCATGCCTGGGGTGGTGGCAGGTGTTCTGTCGTGCCTGGGGTGGTGACAGGTGTTCTGTCGCACCTGGGGTGGTGACAGGTGTTCTGTCGTACCTGGGGGTGGCAGGTGTTCTGTCGTACCTGGGGGTGGCAGGTGTTCTGTCGTACCTGGGGTGGTGACAGGTGTTCTGTCGCACCTGGGGTGGTGACAGGTGTTCTGTCGTACCTGGGGGTGGCAGGTGTTCCGTCGTACCTGGGGGTGGCAGGTGTTCCGTCGTGCCTGGGGTGGTGGCAGGTGTTTTGTCGTGCCTGGGGTGGTGACAGGTGTTCTGTCGTACCTGGGGGTGGCAGGTGTTCGTCGTACCTGGGGTGGCAGGTGTTCTGTCGTGCCTGGGGTGGTGGCAGGTGTTCTGTCGTGCCTGGGGTGGTGACAGGTGTTCTGTCGTGCCTGGGGTGGTGGCAGGTGTTCTGTAGTGCCTGGGGTGGTGACAGGTGTTCTGTCGT
>WNWK01006491.1:12500-22500 GCA_009830355.1 Cherax destructor
GTGTGGTGCAGGGTGTGTGGAGTACCACGTGGTGTGGTGCAGGGTAGTGTGGTAGTACCACAGTGGTGTGGTGCAGGGTAGTGTGGTAGTACCACGTGGTGTGGTGCAGGGTAGTGTGGTAGTACCACATGGTGTGGTGCAGGGTAGTGTGGTAGTACCACATGGTGTGGTGCAGGGTGGTGTGGTAGTACCACGTGGTGTGGTGCAGGGTAGTGTGGTAGTACCACATGGTGTGGTGCAGGGTAGTGTGGTAGTACCACGTGGTGTGGTGCAGGGTAGTGTGGTAGTACCACGTGGTGTGGTGCAGGGTAGTGTGGTAGTACCACGTGGTGTGGTGCAGGGTAGTGTGGTAGTACCACGTGGTGTGGTGCAGGGTAGTGTGGTAGTACCACGTGGTGTGGTGCAGGGTAGTGTGGTAGTACCACGTGGTGTGGTGCAGGGTGTGTGGTAGTACCACGTGGTGTGGTGCAGGGTAGTGTGGTAGTACCACATGGTGTGGTGCAGGGTGTGGTAGTACCACATGGTGTGGTGCAGGGTAGTGTGGTAGTACCACGTGGTGTGGTGCAGGGTAGTGTGGTAGTACCACATGGTGTGGTGCAGGGTGTGTGGTAGTACCACGTGGTGTGGTGCAGGGTAGTGTGGTAGTACCACGTGGTGTGGCAGGGTGGGTGTGGTAGTACCACGTGGTGTGGTGCAGGGTGGTGTGGTAGTACCACGTGGTGGGGTGCAGGGTGGGTGTGGTAGTACCACGTGGTGTGGTGCAGGGTAGTGTGGTAGTACCACGTGGTGTGGTGCAGGGTGTGTGGCAGTACCACGTGGTGTGGTGCAGGGTAGTGTGGTAGTACCACATGGTGTGGTGCAGGGTAGTGTGGTAGACCACGTGGTGTGGTGCAGGGTAGTGTGGTAGTACCACGTGGTGTGGTGCAGGGTAGTGTGGAGTACCACATGGTGTGGTGCAGGGTGGTGTGGTAGTACCACGTGGTGTGGTGCAGGGTAGTGTGGTAGTACCACGTGGTGTGGTGCAGGGTAGTGTGGTAGTACCACGTGGTGTGGTGCAGGGTGTGTGGTAGTACCACGTGGTGTGGTGCAGGGTAGTGTGGTAGTACCACATGGTGTGGTGCAGGGTAGTGTGGTGCAGTACCACATGGTGTGGTGCAGGGTAGGTGTGGTAGTACCACTGGTGTGGTGCAGGGTGGTGTGGTAGTACCAGTGGTGTGGTGCAGGGTAGTGTGGTAGTACCACGTGGTGTGGTGCAGGGTAGTGTGGTAGTACCACGTGGTGTGGTGCAGGGTAGTGTGGAGTACCACGTGGTGTGGTGCAGGGTGTGTGGTAGTACCACGTGGTGTGGTGCAGGGTGTGTGGTAGTACCACGTGGTGTGGTGCAGGGTAGTGTGGTAGTACCACATGGTGTGTGCAGGGTAGTGTGGTAGTACCACGTGGGGGGTGCAGGGTAGTGTGGTAGTACCACATGGTGTGGTGCAGGGTAGTGTGGTAGTACCACGTGGTGTGGTGCAGGGTAGTGTGGTAGTACCACGTGGTGTGGTGCAGGGTGTGTGGCAGTACCACGGTGTGGTGCAGGGTAGTGTGGTAGTACCACATGGTGTGGTGCAGGGTAGTGTGGTAGTACCACATGGTGTGGTGCAGGGTAGTGTGGTAGTACCACGTGGTGTGGTGCAGGGTAGTGTGGTAGTACCACATGGTGTGGTAGTACCACATACTGAAGCATGCTTCCTGGGGCCAGTATGTCAGACAATTGAGGAAGAGACTAGAAAGAACATTTCCGACATATGGATATACCTGTGTATATATAATGTACATATGTATATCTCGTGCTGAATAGGTAAAACTTGCGATTTTGGCTTAAATAGCAACGCTCTTCTTGTCGAATAAGGCAAGCGAAAATTTGTGTATTCAATAATTTCGCAAAAATAATTCTGAACCTAATGAAACAAATATATTTCATTGTGTTTGTTTATTATTAAATTATTGTAAACTTATCTAAAATATATTTAGTTGGATTAGGCTAAATTAAATTGGGCTTGTTATAATTATTATTTTTTACATAACATAAATTAAAAAAAAAAACTTTAAACGTATAAGAGAAAATTTTAGAAAAGACTTAATTTTAAACGAGTTCTTGCTAATTGACCAATTTTACCTATTCGGCACGATATATATATATCATGTATATAGAGTGAACAAAATAGGAGACAAAAAGAAATCATTGTAAAAAGAGAATATAAAGGCGTCGTTCAGTTTGAAGGCGGCGAGCTTAAGAGGGAAGGCAGTAGACGTAAGTGTAAAGTGCTCAGAGCCTCAGTTGTGTATGTCTTATTCATGAACTTGTCAGCATTATATACACCATCAGTAATGTCGGGTGATTCACTCGTAGGAGGTCCCGAGTTATCCTTGACTACATACAAGCAAGACGGTTGCAACTACGGGAGTACCAACTCGGGGCCTCCTACGAGTGAAACACCCTCTCAGGTATACTCAGCTCTGGAATGTGCTGAGGCAGTGTTTGAAGTAATGTTCTGCCACTTGGCCAGCTGAAAAAAGTTCCTCCATTTGAAACGATGGCGTGTGAGTGGATATTACTCAGCGAGTCTTGCGTAAGCCAGTAATAATAACGCGAGTTGATTATAAGCTGTTACTAAGCGAGTTGTAACTAGCGCAGTAATAAAGTACATTAAATATCTCTTCAGAGAATGTAAGTTAGTTTTTATTTAGCTTAGAGAATCATGAATCTAAATTTTTACTATGATCTCGAGAACAGACAGGTGTCGTGTGTGTGTGTGTGTGTGTGTACTCACCTAATTGTGGTTGCAGGGGTCGAGACTCAGCTCCTGGCCCCGACTGTGTGTGTATGTGTGTGTGTGTGTGGAGACAATAAGCTATTTTCTGTCTTGTATAGATATCTTTGACAGCATCTTCCGAGAAGTCCGTCCGTACTAACACCGACCTCAGCCATATTTTCTGGCCACACACACTGCTTTCAGAGATCCTGTCCCGTACTTAAGTGCAAGATTCAAGACAATGATTTTCTTAAGTCTGAGACGTGTGAGTATCCTTAAGGACAGTGATGGGGGAGTGACAGTAGGACCACTAGGGCCATAATGTTGGTGCTGTGGTCCTGCTGGCCCAGAGGCTGAGTGTTTGCGGATTAGAGTCCTGAATGAAGCGGATATAAGAGATTAATACTCCTTTAAGTTTTCTTTAGAAAAATTGGATACATCAGCAATGTGCCTCTATCCTCATCCATTAACATTACAGCGGACATTCAATCACTGCTGTCTTGGTTTCAGATTATTGCTAACAAGAACACCTAAGTATATTTCAGCATCCGGTATGATCAAGTTCTATATTCAGAGATATAATAACTCCCAAAGGTTAAGAATGTGCACTTTTTTCAACCTTTTTTCTGAGCATAGCGTTAACCACATGACGTTCAATGGTATTCTCCGAAGCCATTACTTGGTCATCCCTGAGTTGTCAGCAAACTCACCCATATCCCCTTGAATTCCACCATCATGGTCACTCAGGCATTCTATGAACCACAGAGGACCTAAAACCCGTCCCTGTGGAAGGTCACCGGTGACCGTCCTCCTCCCCTTCAATATCTCCACTACTGCACCCCCTCCCTACTCTTGAAAACTCCCTGCCGCTAGCCATGCCTCCATCCACGACATATCCCCGCTTCCAGCACGTTGGGAAGGGGACAGATTCCCGCCTCCAACACGTGGGGAACAGATCCCCGCCTCAGACACGTGTGGGGACAGATCCTCACCTCAAGACACGTGTGGGGGAACAGATCCTCACCTCAAGACACGTGTGGGGGAACAGATCCTCACCTCAAGACACGTGTGGGGGAACAGATCCTCACCTCAAGACACGTGTGGGGGAACAGATCCTCACCTCAAAGGGACCACTCTACATAATTTAGTGAGATGTAGATCAACACCTAGTGGAGAGAGAGAGAGGGAAGGAAGGAAGGAGAGAGAGGGAAGGAAGGAAGGAGAGAGAGGGAAGGAAGGAAGGAGAGAGGGAAGGAAGGAAGGAGAGAGAGGGAAGGAAGGAAGGAGAGAGAGGGAAGGAAGGAAGGAGAGAGAGGGAAGGAAGGAGAGAGAGGAAGGAAGGAGAGAGAGGGAAGGAAGGAGAGAGAGGAAGGAAGGAAGGAGAGGAGAGGGAAGGAAGGAGAGAGAGGGGAGGAAGGAGGAGAGAGAGAGGGAAGGAAGGAGAGAGAGGGAAGGGAAGGAGAGAGAGAGAGGGAAGGAGGAGGAGAGAGAGAGAGGGAAGGAAGGAGAGAGAGAGAGGGAAGGGAAGAGAGAGAGAGAGGGAAGGAAGGAGAGAGAGGGAAGGAAGAGAGAGAGAGGGAGAGAGGGAAGGAAGGGAGAGAGAGGGAAGGGAAGGAAGGAGAGAGAGGAGAGGAAGGAGAGGAGAGGAGAGAGAGAGGGAAGGAAGAAGAGAGAGAGAGAGGGAAGGAAGGAAGGAGAGAGAGGAAGGGAAGGAGAGGAGAGAGAGGGAAGGAAGGAAGGAGAGAGAGGGAAGGAAGGAGGAAAGGGGAGAGAGGAGAAGGAAGGAGAGAGAGGAGGGAAGGAAGGAGAGAGAGAGGAGGGAAGGAGAGGAAGGAGAGGAGGGAAGGAAGGAAGGAGAGAGGGAAGGAAGGAGAGAGGGAAGGAAGGAAGGAGAGAGAGGGAAGGAAGAAGGGAGAGAGGGAAGGGAAGGAGAGAGAGGGAAGGAAGGAAGAGAGAGAGGGAAGGAAGGAAGGAGAGAGGGAAGGAAGGAAGAGAGAGAGGGAAGGAAGGAAGAGAGAGAGGGAAGGAAGGAAGGAGAGAGAGGGAAGGAAGGAGAGAGAGAGGAGAGGAAGGAAGGAGAGAGAGGGAAGGAAGGAAGGAGAGAGAAGGAAGGAAGGAGGAAGGAGGAAGGAAGGAAGAAGGAGAGAGAGGGAAGGAAGGAAGGAGAGAGAGGGAAGGAAGAGAGAGAGAGGAAGGAAGGAGAGAGAGGGAGGGAAGGAAGGAGGAGAGAGAGGGAAGGAAGGAGGAGAGAGAGAGGGAAGGAAGGAAGGAGAGAGAGGGAAGGAAGGAAGGAGAGAGAGAGAGGGAAGGAAGGAGAGAGAGAGAGAGGGAAGGAAGGAAGGAGAGAGAGAGAGGGAGAAGGAAGGAGAGAGAGAGAGAGGAAGGAAGGAAGGAGAGAGAGAGAGGGAAGGAAGGAAGAGAGAGAGAGAGGGAAGGAAGAGGGAGAGAGAGGGAGGAAGGAAGGAGAGAGAGAGAGAGGGAAGGAAGGAAGGAGAGAGAGAGAGAGGGAAGGAAGGAAGGAGAGAGAGAGAGAGGGAAGGAAGGAAGGAGAGAGAGAGGGAGGAAGGAAGGAGAGAGAGAGAGGAAGGAAGGAAGGAGAGAGAGAGAGGGAAGAAGGAAGAGAGAGAGAGAGGGAAGGAAGGAAGGAGAGAGGAGAGAGAGGAGGAGAGAGAGAGAGGAAGGAAGGAGAGAGAGAGAGAGGGAAGGAGAGGAGAGAGAGAGAGGAGAGGGGAGAGAGAGAGGAGAAGGAAGGAGGAGAGAGAGAGAGAGGGAAGGAAGGAGAGAGAGAGAGAGGGAAGGAAGGAGGAGAGGAGAGAGAGAGGGAGGAAGGAAGGAGAGAGAGAGAGAGGGAAGGAGGAGGAGAGGAGAGAGAGGGAAGGAAGGAAGGAGAGAGAGAGGGAAGGAAGGGAGGAGAGAGAGAGAGAGGAAGGAAGGAAGAGAGAGAGAGAGAGGGAAGGAAGGAAGAGAGAGAGAGAGGGAAGGAAGGAAGGAGAGAGAGAGAGGGAAGGAAGGAAGGAGAGAGAGGAGGAAGGAAGGAAGGAGAGAGAGAGAGAGGGAAGGAAGGAAGGAGGAGAGAGGGAAGGAAGGAGGAGAGAGAGAGAGGAAGGAGGAAGAGAGAGAGAGAGAGGGAAGGAAGGAGGAGAGAGAGAGAGGAAGGAAGGGAAAGGGGAGAGAGAGGGAAGAAGGAAGGAGAGAGAGAGAGGGAAGGAAGGAGAGAGAGAGGAGGAGGAAGGAAGGAGAGAGAGAGAGGGAAGGAAGGAGGAGAGAGAGAAGAAGGAAGGAGAGAGAGAGGAAGGAAGGAAGAAGAGAGAGAGAGGAAGGAAGGAGAGAGAGAGAGAGGGAAGGAAGGGAGGAGAGAGAGAGGGAAGGAAGGAGAGAGAGAGGGAAGAAGAAGGAGAGAGAGAGAGGGAAGGAAGGAAGGAGAGAGAGGAAGGAAGAAGGAAGGAAGGAAGGAAGGAAGGAGAGAGAGAGGGAGAAGAAGGAGGAGAGGGAAAGAAGAAGGGAAGAGGGAAGAAGGAAGGAGAGAGAGAGGGAAAGAAGGAAGGAGAGAGAGAGGGAAAGAAGGAAGGAGAGAGAGAGGGAAAGAAGGAAGGAGAGAGAGAGGGAAAGAAGGAAGGAGAGAGAGAGGGAAAGAAGGAAGGAGAGAGAGGGAAAGAAGGAAGGAGGGAGGAAGTAATGGAAGACAGGAAGGAACTCTGGCCGACTTGTTGTCATTCACCCGTACATCTTGGAGTTGATATATGCTCTCCTACCTCCCTCTTCCCTCCTTCCTACCTCCCTCTTCCCTCCTTCCTACCTCCCTCTTCCCTCCTTCCTACCTCCCTCTTCCCTCCTTACGCTCCTCTCTTCCTCCTTCCTACCTCCCTCTTCCCCCCTTCCTACCTCCCTCTTCCCCCTCCTTCCTGCCTCCCTCTTTCCCCCTCCTTACTGCCTCCCTCTTCCCTCCTTCCTACCTCCCTCTTCCCTCCTTCCTACCTCCCTCTTTTCCCTCCCTACCTCCTCTTCCCTCCTTCCTACCTCCCTCTTCCCTCCTTCCTGCCTCCCTCTTCCCTCCTTACTGCCTCCCTCTTCCCTCCTTCCTACCTCCCTCTTCCCTCCTTCCTACCTCCCTCTTCCCTCCTTCCTGCCTCCCTCTTCCCTCCTTCCTGCCTCCCTCTTCCCTCCTTCCTGCCTCCCTCTTCCCTCCTTCCTACCTCCCTCTTCCCTATCTCCCCTTCCCCTCCTTCCTACCTCCCTCCCTCCTTCCTGCCTCCTCCTTCCTGCCTCCCTCTTCCTGCCTCCCTCTTTCCCTGCCTCCTCCTTCCCCACCTCCCTCTTCCCTCCTTCCTACCTCCCTTTCCCCTCCTTCCTACCTCCCTCCTTCCTGTCTCCCTCTTCCCTCCTTCCTACCTCCCCTCTTCTTCCTCCTTCCTACCTCCCTCTTCCCCCCTTCCTGCCTCCCTCTCTTTCCTCCTTCCTGCCTCCTCTTTTCCCGCCTCCCTTCCCTACCTCCCTTTCCCTCCTTCCTACCTCCCTTTCCCCTCCTTCCTACCTCCCCTCCTTCCTGCCCCTCTTCCCTCCTTCCTACCTCCCTTTCCCCTTTTCCTACCTCCTCCTTCCTGCCTCCCTCCTTCCCCTCCCTTCCCTACCTCCCTCTTCCCTCCTTCCTACCTCCCTCTTCCCTCCCTCCCCCTCTTCTCCTCCTTCCTACTCTCTTCCTCCTTCCTACCTCCCTCTTCCCTCCTTCCTACTCCTCTTCCTCCTTCCCTCCTTCCTACCTCCCTTCTTCCTCCTCCTCCTTCCTGCCTCCCTTCCTCCTTCCTACCTCCCTCTTCCTCCTTCCTACCTCCCTCTTCCCTCCTTCCTACTCCCTCTTCCTCCTTTCCTACCTCCTCCTCCTCCTCTTCCCTCCTTCCTACCTCCCTCTTCCTCCTTCCTACCTCCCTCTTCCCTCCTTCCTACCTCCCTCTTCCCTCCTTCCTACCTCCCTCTTCCCTCCTTCCTACCTTTCCTCTTCCTCCTTTCCCCTCCCTTCCTCCTTCTACCTCCTTCTCTCTTCCCTTCCTCTCATACCTCCCTCTTCCTCCTTCCTCCTCCCTCTTCCCTTCCTTCTCCTCCCTCTTCCTTTCCTACCTACTCTTCCTCCTTTGCCTCCTCTTCCTCCTTCCTCTTCCCTCTTCCTCCTTCCTTCCTCTTCCCTCCTTCCTACCTCCCTCTCCCTCCTTCCTACCTTCCTCTTCCCCTCCTTCCTACCTCCCTCTCCTCCTTCCTACCTCCTCTTCCTTTCCTCTCCTTTCCTACCTTCCTCTCTCCCCTCCTTTCTACCTCCCTCTTCCCTCCTTCCTACCTCCCTCTTCCCTCCTCTCTCCTTCCTCCTCCCTCTACCTTCCTTCCTACTTAAACTTTCTCTCTTCTCCACCTCCCTCCATCCTACCTCCTACAGCATCCTTCACCTACCTCATCCTTTCTTCCCTCTTCCTCGCGTCCCATTTCCTTCCCCTTCCTCCTACACCCAACATCCGGCACCTGGGATATGTTGTCTTCAGAGCCACGTTGTGTGTACTCACCTAGTTGTGGTTGCAGAGGTCGATTCACAGCTCCTGGTGTGTGTGTGTGTGGAGGTGGATTCCTGTACACACACACATGAATTGGTGTACACATGTAATAACGTGTACACACACGACGTGGTGTACATAAGGAATTACGCGTACAGACACAAACATCAAGTTATGAAATGAATGAAGCTACAGAAGGGTACATAATGAAGCTACAGAAGGGTACATAATGAAGCTACAGAAGGGTACATAATGAAGCTACAAAAGGGTACATAATGAAGCTGCAGAAGGGTACATAATGAAGCTGCAGAAGGGTACATAATGAAGCTGCAGAAGGGTACATAATGAAGCTGCAGAAGGGTACATAATGAAGCTGCAGAAGGGTACATAATGAAGCTGCAGAAGGGTACATAATGAAGCTACAGAAGCTAAAGCAGCTACAGAAAGGTACCAAATGAAGCTACAGAAGGGTACCTAATGGACGAAGCTACAGAAGGGTACCTAATGGACGAAGCTACAGAAGGGTACCTAATGGACGAAGCTACAGAAGGGTACCTAATGGACGAAGCTACAGAAGGGTACCTAATGGACGAAGCTACAGAAGGGTACCTAATGGACGAAGCTACAGAAGGGTACCTAATGGACGAAGCTACAGAAGGGTACCTAATGGACGAAGCTACAGAAGGGTACCTAATGGACGAAGCTACAGAAGGGTACCTAATGGACGAAGCTACAGAAGGGTACCTAATGGACGAAGCTACAGAAGGGTACCTAATGGACGAAGCTACAGAAGGGTACCTAATGGACGAAGCTACAGAAGGGTACCAATGGACGAAGCTACAGAAGGGTACCTAATGGACGAAGCTACAGAAGGGTACCTAATGGACGAAGCTACAGAAGGGTACCTAATGGACGAAGCTACAGAAGGGTACCTAATGGACGAAGCTACAGAAGGGTACCTAATGGACGAAGCTACTGAAGGGTACCTAATGGACGAAGCTACAGAAGGGTACCTAATGGACGAAGCTACAGAAGGGTACCTAATGGACGAAGCTACAGAAGGGTACCTAATGGACGAAGCTACAGAAGGGTACCTAATGGACGAAGCTACAGAAGGGTACCTAATGGACGAAGCTACAGAAGGGTACCTAATGGACGAAGCTCAGAAGGGTACCTAATGGACGAAGCTACAGAAGGGTACCTAATGGACGAAGCTACAGAAGGGTACCTAATGGACGAAGCTACAGAAGGGTACCTAATGGACGAAGCTACAGAAGGGTACCTAATGGACGAAGCTACAGAAGGGTACCTAATGAACGAAGCTACAGAAGGGTACCTAATGAACGAAGCTACAGAAGGGTACCTAATGAACGAAGCTACAGAAGGGTACCTAATGAACGAAGCTACGGACAGGGAGGAGAGCGATTTCTCGTCTAGCTAACATTGGTGTACTTCTTATTGTTAGTTGATCCTCTCTTTAATGTCAGTGTAAATAACACAGTTAATCTTATTCCTCGTATATCTCCTTTTATTGTAACTTCTCTTCACGCAGTTGAGTTACTTAGCTGTTTTAAGCTCTAATAAGATATTACAAGGAACCTCCAGTGGAAATAATAAGATATTACGAGGATCCCAATGGTATTATAAAGGTATTACAGTGGGGTCCTTGTA